>JANAVB010006396.1:11640839-11810839 GCA_029216955.1 Iris pallida
TTGTTGACCTTTCGCCTGAAGAACTGGACCCTGATCTATTGCTAAGGCCGCATAATTATCATGGTATAAGGTAAGGTAAAATATATCGAACATGGCATGGGATTGCAATAAGACAATAAACGAAAGAGGACACAAAACTGCTCCGGGAGCTAGTTACAACCCTTAATTAAACCAAATAAGGATCGGGTTGTAATCCTTCGCCTGAACGAACTGGACCCCCGATCGTTATTGTTAAGGCAAGCATCAATAATCATGTCATGTCACAATCTTGCATAGGATCAGGATAAGACTAAGCTGGAATATACTCCATCCAATCAATCACGGCCAATCAAGAGTACGGCTTGATACTTTTAACTAACTAGGGTTGTCATAGCCTAGTTACTAGCAAGATGCAATGAGATTATCCCAACAGCCACAAGCCCTGCAGACCATCCGGTTATCCGGGTCGAATGTCCGTTATGAAGAATGCAACACGTGACTGTGTGCTAGAAATATGTCCTACTCGTGGTAGGCTACAAGTCCACTTAATGTGCCCAGATAACGGGATTGCCTGTAGCTGGGAATCTCTTCATGTCTACTGAATTATTCTAGTTATTAGCCTTAGTCAATTACTATAGGTATCCCTGACCATAGTACTCAGGGATCCCTATTCTAGACATGATGCAACAGTACTGGTTTATTTGTACAAACGCAATCGCCCACGGTGTCCAGATCTTTCATACTTGTTATGTCAGGCTAGCTGTCGTAACAGCATGTCGAGATATATCATGTCAGTTTACTTGCCAAGAGTGCGCCACAGCGGGCCACTATCGTGTTCTATTATTATATTATCATGAATCAGAAAAACTGCATAAAATAACTAATAACATATTCTTTAAGCCAAGGAAAAGATCTACAACTTTTATGTTGGGAGTTGGAAGTAATTCTGGCCACAATTCAGTCAAACAGGACTTAAAACAGCCAAAAACAGCCAAAATATGCACAATGCGGCACTTCAGCACTATGCGGCACTATTCAGCACTATGCGGCACTCCTATATGCGGTTGGACACTATACGGCACTATGCAGCACCCTTATGCGGCTGGATACTATGCGGCACTATACAGCACCTTTATGCGGCTGGACACTATGCGGTACTATGCAGCACCCTCATGCGGCTGGGCACTATGCGGCACCCTTATGCGGCTGGATACTATACGGCACTGTGCAGCACCCTTATGCGACTGGGCATTATGCGGTACTATGCAGCACCCTCGTACGGCTGGACACTATACGGCACTATGCAGCACCCTTATGCGGCTGGACTATGCGACACTATACATCACCTCATGCGGCTGGGCACTATGCGGCACTATGCAGCACCCTTATGCGGCTGGACACTATACAACACCCTTATGCGGCTGGATACTATGCAGCACCCTTATGCGGCTGGACACTATGCAGCACCCTTATGCGGCTGGATACTATGCAGCACTATTCATCGTCTCTGCCAAAATCAGCACAGATGAACATAGAAATGGCCAAAAATACTTTTGGCCATAACTTCCTCAAAACAAGTCGAAATCCAACTTTTCAAAGGTCTATTTTGGGTAAAATCGAATTCTCTACAACATGGAACAATCAAAACATGAAAATAAAAAGTTCAATAGATCAAAACCAAGAAAATGAAAATAATATAAACTTAGATCTACAAGAAAATATCCATCAAAATGGAAAATGTCAAGTTCTAAAGTATCTTAGAATCAAGTAAGGAAGAGAATGGAACAATAAAACGTGAGATCCATCATGAAGCAAGTTTGCACTTGCCTAAGCTCTCTCTCTATCTTTCTGGTAGGTGTAGAAGTAAACGTGGAGAAGAAGAAGAGTAATGAAGAGAGAGAATGAGGGAATGGGTTAATAAAGGATGATGGTGGTAGTAGGTAGGGGTTCTCCCCTTGGTTCATGATGAACCAAGGCAACCCAAGCCTAACCGAACCAACCCAAAATAAATCGAGTCAAGCCAAGAGATATGCGATACAAGATAAAATACGTACACGTATTCCAAGATACGTAATACGAACGACAGACATTACAACTCTACCCACCTTAAAAGACTTCCGTCCTCGAAATTTAATCAAGAGGTTAGAATTGTAAGGACAAGCTATACTAATATAGGCAAGCTATACTAATCAAGCAATCAAGAAATTATTCATGCAAGCACGGAATCGAAGGTATGAGAAATAAAAAAGATATTATACCTCATGAGTCAAACAGGTCGGAATATCGCGATCGGATATCATCCTCACGCTCCCACGTTGACTCACCCAAAGAGTGACGACCCCAAGCAACTCAGACTAACTTGATAGTCTTGTTCTTGAGTGTCTTCTCTCTTCGGTCCAATATAGACACGGGCCTCTCTCATACGAAAGGTTGGTACCAACAACCAATTTCGAATGATCCAGGATGTGGCTCTGGTCAAAGATATACCGTCGCAGTTGGGATACATGGAACACGTTATGCACCTTACGTAGCAATGACGGAAGAGCGAGACGATAGGACACATCACCTACTCGCTCAGAATATCGAACGGCCCTATATACCTAGGACTAAGCTTTCCTCGTACGCCAAAACGAATGACGCCGCGGTTAGACGAAATCCTCAGGAATACATGGTAGCCGACAGAAAACTCAAGAGGGCGCCGATAAGAATCGGCCCAATGACGCTGGCGATCTTGGACAACTCGAAGATGGTCTCTGACTCTTCTGACCACCTCAACTGTTTGAGCAATCATTTCTGGACGAGCATCTGCCTCTCTCCAATATCGTCCCATGCTAGCGGGGATCGGCACTTCCTACCATACAGTGCCTCGAATGGTGCCATCTGGATACTGGCCTGGAAACTGTTATTGTACGAGAACTCTACCAGGTGCATATGATCTTTCCACGAACCACCGAAGTCGAGTGTACATGACCGCAACATATCTTCAAGAGTCTGGATCGTGCGTTCCGACTGGCCATCTATCTGCGGGTGATACGCTGAGCTGAACTGGAGGCGAGTCCCCAAACTCTCTTACAGGCTATGCCAAAAGTGCGACGTAAATCTGGAATCTCTGTCCGAGGTGATACTGACTGGTACACCGTGCAATCTGACAATCTGTCGGAGATACATCTCCGCTAGCTGAGCCGTCGACTGGCCAACTCTGAACGGAAGAAAGTGAGCCACCTTCGTGAGACTGTCTATGACAACCCAAATAGCGTCTCTGCCAGCCGGGGATCTAGGCAATCCAGTCACAAAATCCATGGTTATATGCTCCCATTTCCACTTTGGAATTGGCAATGGTTGATGTAGTCCAGCTGGTCTCTGATGTTCAGCCTTAAGTTGTTGGCAGACTAAACAACGAGAGACAAACCGGGCTATCTCCTCTTCATGCCATTCCACCAAAAGTGCTGGCGGATATCACGGTATATCTTCGTACCACCGGGATGAATAGAATACTGCGAACTGTGGGACTCTGCCATGATCTCCTGTCTGATATCTTCACTGGGTACACAAAGATGCTTACCATGTCAAAGTGTACCGTCTTCATGAATGCATAACTCTGGTCTTCGTCCTGCCTCACACTCTGCTCTGAGTCACTGAAGCTTGGAATCTGTTGACTGTGCCGTCCGGATCCTCTCGACTATAGTGGACTGAACTTGCATGCTGGCCATCAATGCCATACTGGAAGGAAGGACAACTTCTATTCCCATCTTCTGAAGATCGGCTAACAGCTCTGGTTGCGCTGTTAGGAAATAAACTCCGGCTCTCCTGCTCAATGCATCTGCAACAACGTTGGCCTTCCCAGGATGATACTACAGGTTGACATATAATCCACAAGTAGCTCCAGCCACCTCCTCTAACGTATGTTGAGATCCTTCTGGGTGAAAACATACTTCAGGCTCTTGTGGTCGGTGAAAATTTCTACCCTATCTCCGTACAAGTAGTGCCTCTACAACTTAAGTACAAACACTACTGCTGCCAGCTCCAAGTCATGGGTTGGGTAATTTCTCTCATGGTCACGAAGTTGTCATGACGCATAAGCTATTACCTTCCCATGCTGCATCAGAACACATCCTAAACCTCTGCCCGAAGCATCGCAATACACTGAGAAACCTCCGGTTCCATCTGGAAGCGTGAGAATAGGAGCCGTTATCATGCCTCGCTTCAACTTCTTAAAAGAATCCTGACATTCTGCTGTCCAAGCAAACTGCACATCCTTGCGGGTCAACTGGGTCAATGGCGCTGAAATTCGAACAAAGTCTGAAATAAATCGTCGGTAGTAACCGGTCAATCTAAGAAAACTATGGACTTCTGCAACTGTGCTGAGCACTGGCCACGACTCAATGGCCACGATCTTTTGGGGATCCACTTCTACCCCTCCTCTGGGGATGATATGACCCAAGTACGAAATACGATCGAGCCAGAACTCACATTTACTGAACTTGGCATACAACTGGTGCTTTCGGAGATCTGAAGGACAATTCTGAGATGATGCTCATGCTCCGCCTCACTCTTACTGTAGACTAGGATGTCGTCTAGGAACACAATCACGAACTGATCCAAATAAGGCATAAAGATACGATTCATGAGGTCTATGAATACTGTCGGTACATTGGTTGCTCCAAATGGCATCACAAGGAACTCCCAATGTCCATATCTCGATCTGAATGCTGTCTTCGGGATGTCCTACTCTCTGACTCTGATCTGGTGGTATCATGATCGTAGGTCGATCTTCGAGAATATTGCTGCCCCCTTGAGTTGATCAACCAAGTCAACTATCCTCGGAAGAGGGTATCTGTTCTTGATTGTCACCGAGTTCAAGGTACGATAATCAACACACAATCTGGATGTACCATCCTTCTTTTTTACAAGAAGCATCGGGGTCCCCAAGGCGATCCACTAGCACGAATGAATTCCTTGGTTCTGAGTTCTTTAATCATCTCGTACAATATCTCTAGCTCTGACGGCGCCATCCTGTAGACCCTCTGACACTGGGGCTATCTCGGGAATCAAGTCGATGGTAAACTCGATCTCTCGCTCGGGCGGCATCCCTGGAAGCTCTCTGGGAAAACATCTAGAAACTCTTCGACTATCCGAGGTAACTGCACTGCTGCTACTGCCATCCGCAATACTGGAGGAGAAGGTTCAACTTTGCCTCGGGAGAGAGAAAACTCTGGCTCTCCGAAAATGCTAAAAATAATCCTACCAATGTGGCAGTCTATCCTAGCATACTGGTCTCTCAACCAATCCATACCTAAGACCACATCATAATCGACCATCGAAAACTCTATCAATTTAACGGGAAATTCTCTACCGCTAACTACGATCCCACACGAAAAAACACTCTATCTAGTCCCACAAGTCCGTTACCAGTAAGTATATTGAGCCTTACTGATAATGACTCAGGCTCCAGTCCTACCGTGTCGCGAATCGTGCAGACATAAATGAATGCGAGGCACCAGAATCAAATAATACTGAAGCTGGAAAGGTATTGACGAGAATAGTACCTGCCACCACCTCACATGGTGCTATTCCTTCTTCTCCCATGGTCAAAGCCAACACTTGACCATGCCCTCTGGGTGCGGGTCCCCTCTGTTGAAAATTCCTCTGCTCTGGATCAGGGCTTGGGCTTGGGCATACTGCTGCGGTCTCTGCTGCTGGAATGCCTGGGCCGTCGGCAATGGCCTCGGGAACGGGTACTGCAGCAGCTGCTGCTGCTAGACTGGTGCTGGTCCTCTAACTGAAGGACTAGAGAAAGCTGATGAACTCCCCATGTTCGGAAAGTTCCCAACCCTGTGGTCCGGGGCACCACAAACTAAGCACAAATCCTGTGCTCTGCGATACTCTGATACCACATGCCCTGGCTTTCTACAGTATGAACATCCTACTACAGAAGACTGCTTTTGCTTCTACTGCTCTGGGTGTGTCGGGGTGGAATGCTGAACCGACGTCACTGAGGCCGCCCTCCTCGGAGCTCCAATGGTCAAAGCCCTGGCTGCCGTGGCTGGTGCTGATGAATGATTCATCTTGCCGTGAGATCGCTTCCGACCTCCGGTCCTATCCACGATCCTCTGGTAGGTATACTCATGCCTCCGGGCTACTCTCAACACTGCATCAAAAGTCTGATGCTCAAACTGTTCTGCCGCCAATAAAATCTTTAGGTGGAGCCCCTGCTGGAACCGCTGGGCTCTATCGAACTCGGTCGCCACCAAGGTGGGAGCAAACCGACTAAGCCTGGAGAACTCGCCGCATATCCATCGACCATCCTGCCCATCTGCTTCAGATTGGTGAACCTCGTCTGTAGGTCGTACCGAGCTACAGCATCGAAATACTTGGTCTGGAATCTCTTCCTGAATACTCGCCCAGGCAATAGGGGCCACTAATCCAACGGCCTGCGTCGTCCACCAGCTGCGGGCAAGATCTAGTAGCTGTAGGCACACCACGGCTACCTTCTAGTTCTCTGGAGTCATGGCTTGCTTCTAGAATCACCTTTGTGTACTGAAGCCATGCATCTGCAACGATCGTATCTTCACTGCCGTCAAAGAAGGGAGGGTTCAAGCGCTTGAAGCTGTTGGCCGCGCTATTACCCTGATGACCTCCTCCGGTCAAAGCATCTGCCACCGCCAGGTGCAAGGCATCTCCGCGACGATCCTGGGAAGCTAATAGGGACCTGATGAGACCCACCAAAGTGCCATCATCAGGCTCTGCAGGCTGGACGAGCTAAACTGGTGGCTCTCCTCCAGTAGGCATGACTCTAGAGACTACTCCTGAATGCTGGGCTTGATCTTCAGGTTGCTGCTGGTCCATGGGAGGTGCCCCGTCTTGCTGATCGGTAGGTCTAGGAACAATGCCGCTGAAGAAGATGACATAGAAAACAATAAGGAAGGACCAGGATAGATCAAAGATGCAAGCATGTGATCAGGTCAAGATTACAGGGATTCAGAAGATACGAGCAGAGATCAAGGGCGAGTACTGATACAAGACCTGCATGGGCTACCACTAATACCATATAACGCTCCAGAACCAGAATACTGGAGAGCAGGGGCGTACATAGCCAGCTACGCATATTGAAGTGCAACCTACTTCGCTATATGGTCACGGCTGTCTAGATACATGAGGGTTTAACTACAAGCTAACAGTCTCCAATGGTCATGAACAAGCCTATTGTCTCAATCACAAGCAAGTAGTAACAGTTACAAGATGTTAGAGCACCAAATATACAATAGTAGGACGTCCCATACATTACATATTCAGATGATCATAAAGCTAGTCATACAAAATGTCAAGACTAGCAAAAGTTTTAGTCAATATATGATTAACCCTAGGATTTGTCAACCATGTTACAGCCCGTAGGTAGACAATAAATAAAGGTGCAATACGAGCTAACACGTGCTCGCCGGCTAAACGCCTCAAAAAAATAATTTTACAATAAAGTGGGAGGACAAAAAGAAACCCACTCATTGTCAGGGTTACACCTGGTGGTCACCATCTGGCTGGAAGACAGGTGGATCCTCTGGTGCTGCTCCGATATCTGGCCACACAAAACCAGCTGGATCAGACCCCAGAAAGAGTAAGTGCCACAAAGGAGGCTTCACTTAGGAACTAAAACCAGCATATCACAATAGAATATTAAAGATAATAAATAAAGAACTGATAATAAATAGAGATAAAAACAGTAAACTGAGTACGAGGAAACCATTCAAGTAGCCAGGTCACAACCCTTAAACCAAATAAGGACCAAGGTTGTAACCCTTCACCTGAATAGAAACCCGTCTCAAATACTATTGGTACAGTGAAGACAATAAAAGAAGAGAGGATACGGAACTGCTCCGGGAGCCAGGTTATAACCCTTAAACCAAACAAGGACCGGGGTTGTAACCCTTTGCTTGAACAGAACTGGACCCCTGATCTTTATTGCTAAGGTCAATATAATTAATCATGGTATTAAGGTAAGGTAAAATATGACGAATATGGTATGGGGTTGCAATAAGACAATAAACGAAGAGAGGACACAGAATTGCTCCGAGAGCCAGGTTACAACCCTTAAACCAAACAAGGACCGGGGTTGTAACCCTTCGCCTGAACAGAACTGGACCTCCGATCGTTATTGTTAAGGCAAACATCAATAATCATGTCATGTCACAATCTTGCACAGGATCAGGATAAGACTAAGCTAGAATAAACTCCAGCCAATCAATCACGGCCAATCAAGAGTATGGCTTGATACTTTTAACTAACTAGGGTTATCACAGCCTAGTTACTAGCAAGATGCAATGAGATTATCCCAACAGCCACAAGCCCTGCAGACCATTCCGGTTATCCGGGACGAATGTCCGTTATGAAGAATGCAACACGTGACTGTGTGCTGGAAATGTGCCCTACTCATTGGTGGGCTACAAGTCCACTTAATGCGTCCATATAACGGGATTGCCTATAGCTGGGAATCTCTTCATGTCTACTGAGTTATTCTAGTTTATTAGCCTTAGTCAATTCCTGTAGGTATCCCTGACCGTGGTACTCAGGGATCCCTATCCTAGACATGATGCAACAGTACTGATTTATTTGTATAAATACAATCGCCCACGGTGTCCAAATCTTTCATACTTGTCATGTCAGGCTAGCTGTCGTAACAGCATGTCAAGATATATCATGTCAGTTTACTTGTCAAGAGTGTGCCACAGCGGGCTATTATCGTGTTCTATTCTTACATTATCATGAATAAAAAAAATTGCATAAAATAACTAATAACATATTCTTGAAGCCAAGTAAAAGATCTACAATTTTTATGTTTGGAGTTGGGAGAAATTCTGGCCACAATTCAGCCAAACAGGACTTAAAACAGCTAAAAATAGCCAAAATAGGCACTATGCGGCACTATTCAGCACTATGCGGCACTCCCATATGCGGCTGGACACTATGCGGTACTATGCAGCACCCTTATGCGGCTGGACACTATGCGGCACTATGCAGCACCCTTATGCGGCTGGACACTATGTCGTACTATGCAGCACCATTATGCGGTTGGACACTATGCGACACTATGCAGCACCCTCATGCGGCTGGACACTATATGGCACCCTTATACGGCTGGATACTATGCGGTACTATGCAGCATCCTTATGCGGCTGGACACTATGTGGCACTATACAGTACCCTCATGCGGCTGGGCACTATGCGGCACTATACAGCACCCTTATGCGGTTGGACACTATGCGACACTATACAGCACCCTCATGCGGCTGGGCACTGTACGGCACTATGCAGCACCCTTATGCGGCTGGACACTATGCAGCACCCTTATGCGGCTGGACACTATGCAGTACCCTTATGCGACTGGACACTATACATCACTATTCATCGTCCCTGCCAAAATTAGCACAGATGAACATAGAAATGGCCAAAAATACTTTTGGCCATAACTTCCTCAAAATAAGTCAAAATCCAACTTTTCAAAGGTCTATTTTAGGTAAAATCGAATTCTCTATAACATGGAACAATCAAAACATAAAAATAATGGAGTTCAATAGATCAAAACCCAAGAAAATCAAAAATAATATAAACTTAGATCTACAAGAAAATATCCATCAACATAGAAAATGCCAAGTTCTAAAGTATCTTAGAATCAAGTAAGGAAGAGAATAGAACAATAAAACTTGAGATCCATCATGAAGCAAGTTTGCACTTGCCTAAGCTCTCTCTCTCTCTCTTCCTGGTAGGTGTAGAAGTAAATGTGGAGAAGAAGAAGAGTAATAAAGAGAGAGAATGAGGGAATGGGTTAATAAAGGATGATGGTGGTGGTAGGTAGGGGTTCTCTCCTTGGTTTATGATGAACCAAGGCAACCCAAGCCTAGCCGAACCAACCCTAAATAAACCGAGCCAAGCCAAGAGATATGCGATACAAGATAAAATATGTACACGTATTCCAAGATACATAATATGAACTACAGGCATTACACTGTACAAATGGAAGCGTACACGTCTCGTCTTAATTTGGATGCACCTCTTGATCTCCTTTCTGGCTTCGAATTATTGAAATCAGTGACACCTGTCACCAGAATCGGGTCCATAGAATGAGCCTCACCTGGAGACCGACAAGCTATTATGGGACCGACAAACTAATCGTTAGGGATAGGAATATTTCAGAGTCGGATCAATTTGGGGAAGTTTTGGTGGATTGAGGAACCATTCCAATTGGAGCTTTTGTGAGGATTTGACATCAATAGGTATAATCTATTCTAACCCATGTAAATTCTGTTTAATTTCATTTCTTGGATGCCCTAACCCTAACCTAACTGTAGGGATAGGAATCCCCAAAATTTGTGTCCATTTCGTGTCCTTTTTGGACACGTATCAGTGTCGTATTGAATGTGTTTGTTGAAATGCCCCAATGGACATTTCGTGTGATTTTTGAGATTTTGTTTGAATAGGAAATTAGACTTGGGTCTCGCTTACACATTTCTGGAGTTTTTGTCGAGTCTTAGTGTCGTGTCGAGTCGTGTCGGGCACGCGAACACACGGTCGCGCGCGCGTGCACGGGCACTGTGCATGCCCTGCACTTCGGGGGACACAGCGCCTAGGACACGCCACTTCGACCCGTGAGACACGACATGTAGAAAGGGGCCGACACTGACACGGGGTTCCCCAAGTTTCAGAGCCCCACGTGTCGTGTCGGACATGCACGAACGCGTGCACCATTTTGTACTGTGCAGTTTTCTGTTGAAAACGTGCACTAACACGCGTGTCTCGTGTCGCGTACACGCAATGTGGACACGTGACAAGGCGTCCTATCCCTAGCCCTAGTCTAGATCGACACGTGGACACAATCTCGTGGGTTGTGCCGCTTTGTGTCTAGTGCACAGACACCGTGAACACGTGCACGAGGTTTGTGCACACTGTGTCCTGTGTTTTACTGTTTTTGGTTTTATGTTGAATGGACACGTTTGTGTCCACTTTTGTGGACACAAACACTTCACGTAGCATGTACACATTATGTTTATACCTTACCAACCTCTGTATTTGGGTTTTAATTCATTTTCATAGTTTAATTCCCTATTTCCCTATATTTTTTCTGATACTCATTCTGTCCATATTTTACTGTTTATGTCCAGATTTCTGAATTCGATTTTGTTTTAATTTTTAATCCATTTTCTCACTGTTAATTGCATGTTATTAAGGCTCTAATATGTGCACCTATGTATTATCTAATGGTAGGTTGAATTGGGGTTCAAATTGATGTGATTTGGGACTGTGGGGTTCAAATCTGAGATTAGTATTCTGTTAAACTGTTTTGTTTTGGTTTTTATGTGAATACTGAAATGAGATTGGGACATGTATAATCTGAGTGATTTCTGGGTTTGTTTTACTGAGATTGGTATCACTATTTTATATGTGTTAAACTGAGATTTAGGGACTGTTTAATTGGTTTTGTGTGTGATATAGAGTTGTTGAACTGTTTTGGATTAAATATTTAAGTCTGAAATTGATTAGGAACTGTTTTAGTTCAAAAATCTGGAAATTATAGAGGGGGGAAACTGTAAACTGAACTGAGTTGGGTTCTCAGTTTTCTCTCTGATTTTACACTGTTGTTCCTCACTGTTTTGGCCTCACTGTTTTCACACATGCTTTATCACACACACATACACACCCTAGTGTATTTGCCTTACTGTCCTCTCAAGTCTCACACATACATGCTTTATCAACACTCATACTCATATACCCTACACTCACACACACTAATATGTACTCACATGTTTCCTCTACACGCACACACACTTATGTAAATTGCCTCACATCACACACACTTTTCCATGATACACACACACACACATACACTTGGACACATAGCCATGTGTCCCCCTCTCACTTTTCATATATGTATATATGTGATATTTTATATGGGTGATATTAGGGTACCTATATGCCCTTGTGTGTACCATATCATATATTAATAGATAATGTAGGTGTGGTTTTCATATAGATAACCTATATGTTATAAATTCTTATTTTAGATTATATTAATATTGTAATTGAGTATTATTTTAGATATAGAATAACCTTGTGTAAGTGTGTCATAGGTTGGTTTAGACTTGGTTTAGCCTATGGCCTAGTCTTTTAGCCTATGGCCTATGGTTGTGCCTGCTTGTCAGTATAGAGCCTAGAATAGACTAGTGTAGTCTTGTTAGACTTAGAATAGCCTTGTTAGCCTAGTGTAGACTAGTTTGACTTAGGGTTGACTTGGTTGACCTAGTTTGACTTCTAGGGTTGACCAGAGTTGACCAAGAGTTGACTTTGGTCTAAATTGACCTAGATTCATGTAGTATGCATCGTAGTGCATCTTATTACTATTCTGGACTTGTTGTGACTTGTGCTCTTCTAATAGGAGCCAGACACCACTCCTCGGACAGTACTTTCATCTTGGACATTCAGTTAGCAGGCGAGTACATTCTCTGATCTTTTTATACTTAACTGGATTATATTCTTGCTCTAGATTACTCTACATGATGCTGACACGTATCTTTACGGATTAGTACTATATGGATCCCTTCCTGAGATGTTATCCCCCTACGGGTGCATCGGGTATTTTATGTTCATGTACTTTATCATGTGCATCAGGCACTCCTTGTACTCGTACTAGTTCATATTTTTACATGTTCTCATGTGCTTTCACGTGCCTCATGTACTACTCATTACATGAGTTCACGTATCTTTAGCTGTATTCATGTGCCTATAACGTAACTTGAATGGATCCTTGTGTATTGATTGGGGCGGGGTGAGTACAATTGGTTATGTAATCATTATCCCCAGTAGCTGTATAAATGTGCCTCTTATTTGTATTCATGTGCCCCTAAGCCGTTTACATAACCATATTGTACTATAAATCACATAGCCACTTACAGTCTTTACTATCATGTATTTACTTTCAGTTACAAAATATCTCCTGTTTTACTTGTACTTTCTTTCAGCACTTCCTGTATTTTACTCTATTGCATGATTTTATACTCCTAACTTGCTATGAACTGTTTGAGAGATATGTGCTCGCTCCCGTCCCGACTGGACCTTTGAAAATTTTACAGTGAATGATGAGGCTCTGGTGTCTACCCCTCGTGGTGCAGCATTAGACATCACTAGTGACTTGGACCTACTAGCAGTTGATGATACTTCCCTAGATTAGGATGTATTTATCTTTCTGGATTTTGTATTGAGTTTCTGAGATATTATTTGGATATGTACTTATTTAGACACTTAGAACTCTGGGATGTATCTCTGTGTTTTCATTTCTGGATATTTATCTATCTTTCCTTTCATGTTCTACCTTAGATGTGGTTGAGTTATATTCTGTTATGTCACCCCCATTCGGGGAGTATAACTGTATATTACCCTTATCTGTTATATGTTATGACCTAGGACAGCGTTCTACCGCCGATACTGCGGCGTAGGCTGGGCGTTGTTACGTCCTCGTACCCTCACAGTGGGTGCGGGTCGTGACACGTTTTTAGTGGTGGCCCATACAGGTCGAGTTTATGTAGTGGTATTCGAACTAGAGTATCACTACAGCCTGCAGTAGGATTATAATTTTTTTTTAGGGTACTCAATCACAGTTAGGATTCCTTGAAAGATTCCTGGGACGACCCTTGAGAATCTTATTTAAACTTCAATTTGAAATCCTTTCCCTTGTTTTGTTCGCTCTCGTTCCTTGATTACTGAATTTGATTTTTGTTGGATTGTTGTTGATTTGATTTTCCTATCGAGATGAATTTTATGGCATGAGTTACGGTACCTTCTGATAACATATGTTGACGGAATAACGGGAATAATAAACGTCTACATGATTATGGAACCTGTAGTTTACCGCAGCCATATTAGCTGACGTGGCAGAAATATGGAGACCTGGCTGCGGATGTACGTATCTTGGTTATGAGATTTGGAATTTCTCGCAGCTATACTAGTCGGCATAGCGAGATTTCCAGACGACATGATTGTAGAGGTGCATACCCTAGTTATGGAATCTATCGTTATTCGCAGCCTTGCTTACTGGCATGGCGAGGACTCTGAGTAACATGATTTTGGACAGACACATATGATTATCAGATTGTATCTTGAGAAGGTTTTTAAACATATCATCTCTATCGAACCATTCTGTTGTATAAATTGTTTCCATCATCATTTAACTTAGGAGTAGGAGTATGAGTAGGAGTAGCTTAGCTGTTATTATGAACCTTGTGTAACTTCTTGCTAAAAATTCTTCCTAATACAATGAATCAATGATTTTGCTAGACTTTGACTTAGATTTGATATTGTAACTCTGGTTTCAAAATGGTTCCTTCTTTTAAACAGATAAGCAGAATAGATTTTATCGTTATTTCCTTCTTGCTATTAATTCTTGTATTACCTTAAATATATATATAGTGGACACAGATACTTGCCTGACACGTATGCATACTACACTTGTTTACCAACCTATCTAAATGCATGTTAATATGATTGATGTTAAGTTCTCAAAATTCTAGTATTCTAATATAGTGCAGTATCAGTGACTAGTTCTCTATTTCTCCATATTAAATTCGTAATTTAAATCTAAATTTCATGTTATTAGTTTTGCTTACATCACTACACATGTATGTTATATACAGGATTTTATTTCTTAAAGAAATTGGTTGAGTTTTGTGTTGAATTGTCAAATCTGAGACTGTGTACATAGTAAACCCTTAACCTTGGATTCTAAGTGTTTAGTTCAAATTGCAGTTTTAAATTGTAATGTTTTTAGCCGTATACATGGTTGTGTGCAGGTATATAATGTTAGGTTCATACTCTTACATGTTAGGTTGTGGTTGTGGCAAACATTGAGTTGGTTTTGATGTTCGAATTTCTCCAAAATTTGAAAACTGAATACATGTTAACATTTTTACATTGCCTTCAAATGTGTAGTTCAATTTCAGATCTAATATGTAATGTTGAGCTAAACTGAAAGATCGAACCCTTTGTTTCAAGTTTAACCCATGTACACTTGACACTCTGTACTAATGTTCACAACTGCCATGTAAACCTAACCCTTCATCTCTATGTTATGTTCATGTAGCCATATAAATACTTACATATACGGTTAGCCATACATGTTATGAGTAAATAGCTTGTACCTTGTAGATTGCTTAACTAATATGCCATGAATAATGTAACTTGATAGCTATAGTTGAGACCCAAATCCTCCTATAACACCTTCATGTATATGTCACACAAACCACATGACCCTTACAAAATGCTAGCTTTTTCCTCTCTAACACTCTCTCCTTCTATATATATTATATTATGATTGGATTCAATGCAATTGACTTTCGTTCCTTAAACTTGTGGTTCTGGTTTTCTTAAAATAATACCTCTTTATAGATGATTAGTAGTTAACTTATTTTATTTTTAAAAAATTACCAGTTTTCAGATAGGATGGTAGACTGCTGTACAGCCTTAATGATTGTTGTATTTTATCCTTTCCAGTATGGCACCCATGACCCGAGCCTGTCGCCTGAGAGTAGCTGCAGCTACTGATAGTGTGCTTCCACCTCCTATTGCTCAGGAGGTAGTGACCCCTCAGGCTGACCCAAGGGTAATGGCACCTCCCGCCATCGAGGAGGTGTTAGCATCCTCACCAGAGAGTTTCTCTCCACCACTTGTTACTCTGGAGAGAGTGGCCGTCTCATCTGAGACCAAGAGTCCTTCCCCGTCTCCTTCTCTATCTCCAGGAGTGGTACCCCATACCATACCCTCGACATATTTGTTTCCTGATGGAGCTCAGATATCCAGACTTCTCTGGAATATGTTGGAGACACAGAGAGTACATGCTGAGATCGTGAAGGAGCAGGGCCGCGGGATCCAACTGCTGTGGGATTTGGTACATTCAGGAGGAGAGCCTAGTTCTAAGAGGACGAGGAGCAGTATATATCCAGAGCCCCGTGAGCACCCAGACTATCAGCCTAGACCAGCCTACCCAGTCCAGACTCCTGTTCAGCAGAGGCCAGCTGAGAGAGTGCCTTCCTGCACCTTCTGTAAGAAGCCTGGACATGTGTGGGACATCTGTAGGAAGAGAAGAGGGGTGTGCCTATTGTGTGGGTCGGCTGTACACAGGCTGTGAGACTGTCCTGCTGCACTTATCCCAACCAAGACTCCGCCTTCGGGAGGGAGTTCCAGCCACCAGACTTAGTTGGAGGTGAGTCTTTGACCTATATCTTAGCCAGTCTTTGAAATTGATGCACCCAACCATATTGTTGTATGTTTTGACATCCTATGATTGTTTTGGTCTAGTATGACTAGTATACCTAGATGAGACTTTTATTACCACCGTTTGCCATGATCCTGTATACCGTCCATTTAAATTTTATGATTGATTAAGTTTTGAGACTTTGATTGTGGGGGTTTGACCTGGAAGGGGTAGGAACATTTTAATTTCGAGGACGAAATTTTTCTAAGGTGGGTAGGATTGTAACACCTAGTTTTCCAAATGAGGGTAATTTTGAAATTTTGTAATTTTTATCTCTTAATAATGATATTTTAAATCATGATGTAATTTTTGGTAAATTTAAATTATTTTAAAACTATTTTAAATCATGACTTATGATTTTGGTGATTTGATAGTGTAACACTAGAGACAGCTTAACTTAGAGCCTAGCCATGTGATTAGGGTGTTTCATTTATTATTTCCAGTTCGAGGGTACTTTTGTTATTTTGAATTTAATTTAATTTAATAAATATTATTTGGATTTTAATGTATTATTAAGAATGGTGTGATTAAAATATTATTTAATTGATTGTCATATTTTGTGATTAGCCTAACTTGGTTTGGACCTAACCTAGATTAGTTACAGCTAGTCTTAGCTAACCATGGTTAGTGATAGTTAGTATTATTTAGATTTATTAGAATTAATATGATTTTTAGTGATTTTTAGTATAATTGATTTTGGGCCTATAGTTGACTTTGACTAGTGTTGACTAGGAGACTAACCTAGAGATTAACCTAGGTTATGACCACTTAGTTAGGTTAAGTAACCTTGGTTTGACCTAAGTTAGTGAGGGTTAACTCATTGAAACTTGTTTGGAGAGATTTGGAGTTGATTAGGCTAGAATGGCTTATGACTTCATAAGTCATGACTAATGACTTAGGCTTAATAGCCCATAGGCCCACACCATGAACCAACCCTAACCCTAATTAGCCCATGGCAGCCACATTGATCCTTTCCCCCTATTTATTCCCCTCTTAGAAATTAGGGCTAGCCTCTTTAGGAATTATTGCTATTTTGGAAGAGGTGAGTCTCCATCTTTCTAAAATCATAGGAAATCCATTTCAACTCCATTTTCCTTCAAATTAGTTGCATTAGGACCTAATTCTTCTGTTCCTTCTGTTTGTGTAAGAATATTTCAGAGTAGGATCAATTTGGGGAAGTTTTGGTGGATTGAGGAACCATTCCAATTGGGGCTTTTGTGAGGATTTGACATCAATAGGTATAATCTATTCTAACCCATGTAAATTCTGTTTAATTTCATTTCTAGGATGCCCTAACCCTAACCTAACTGTAGGGATAGGAATCTCCAAAATTTTTGTCCATTTCGTGTCCTTTTTGGACACGTATCAGTGTCGTATTGATTGTGTTTGTTGAAATGCCCCAATGGGGATTTCGTGTGATTTTTGAGATTTTGTTTGAATAGAAAATTAGATTTGGGTCTCACTTACACATTTCTGGAGTTTTTGTCGAGTCTTAGTGTCGTGTCGAGTCGTGTCGGGCACACGAACACGCGGTCGCGCGCGCGTGCACGGGCACTGTGCATGCCCTGCACTTCGGGGGACACAGCGCCTAGGACACGCCACTTCGACACGTGAGACTCGACGTGTAGCAAGGGGCCGATACTAACACGGGGTTCCCCAAGTTTCAGAGCCCCACGTGTCTTGTCGGACACGCACGAACGCGTGCACCGTTTTTGCACTGTACAGTTTTCTGTTGAAAACGTACACTGACACGCGTGTCTCGTGTCGCATACACACGACGTGGACACGTGACAAGGTGTCCTATCCCTAGCCCTAGTCTAGGTCGACACGTGGACACAATCTCATGGGTTGTGTCGCATTGTGTCGAGTGCACAGACACCGTGAACACGTACACGAGGTTTGTGCACACTGTGTCCTGTGTTTTACTGTTTTTGGTTTTATGTTGAATGGACACATTTGTGTCCACTTTTGTGGACACAAACACTTCACATAGCATGTACATATTATGTTTATACCTTACCAACCTCTGTATTTGGGTTTTAATTCATTTTCATAGTTCAATTCCCTATTTCCCTATATTTTTCCTGATACTCATTCTGTCCATATTTTACTGTTTATTTCCAGATTTCTGAATTCGATTTTGCCTTCATTTTTAATCCATTTTCTCACTGTTAATTGCATGTTATTAAGGCTCTAATATGTGCACCTATGTATTATCTAATGGTAGGTTGAATTGGGGTTCAAATTGATGTGATTTGGGACTGTGGGGTTCAAATATGAGATTAGTATTCTGTTAAACTGTTTTGTTTTGGTTTTTATGTGAATACTGAAATGAGATTGGGACATGTATAATCTGAGTGATTTCTGGGTTTGTTTTACTGAGATTGGTATCACTGTTTTATATGTGTTAAACTGAGATTTAGGGACTGTTTAATTGGTTTTATGTGTGATATAGAGTTGTTGAACTGTTTTGGATTAAATGTTTAAGTCAGAAATTGATTAGGAACTGTTTTAGTTCAAAAATATGGAATTTATAGAGGGGGAAAACTGTAAACTGAACTGAGTTGGATTCTCAGTTTTCTCTCTGAATTTACACTGTTATTCCTCATTGTTTTGGCCTCACTGTTTTCGCACATGCTTTATCACACACACACACACTCACACCCTAGTGTATTTGCCTCACTATCCTCTCAAGTCTCACACACACATGCTTTATCAACACTCACACTCATAGCCCCTACACTCACACACACTAATGTGTACTCACATGTTTCCTCTACACACACACACTTATGTAAATTGCCTCACATCACACACACTTTCCCATGATACACACACATACACTTGGACACATAGCCATGTGTCCCCCTCTCACTTTTCATATATGTATATATGTGATATTTTATATGGGTGATATTAGGGTACCTATATGCCCTTGTGTGTACCATATCATATATTAATTGATAATGTAGGTGTGGTTTTCATATAGATAACCTATATGTTATAAATTCTTATTTTAGATTATATTAATATTGTAATTGTGTACTATTTTAGATATAGAATAGCCTTGTGTAGGTGTGTCATAGGTTGGTTTAGACTTGGTTTAGCCTATGGCCTAGTCTTTTAGCCTATGGCCTATGGTTGTGCCTGCTTGTCAGTATAGAGCCTAGAATAGACTAGTGTAGTCTTGTTAGACTTAGAATAGCCTTGTTAGCCTAGTGTAGACTAGTTTGACTTAGGGTTGACTTGGTTGACCTAGTTTGACTTCTAGGGTTGACCAGAGTTGACCAAGAGTTGACTTTGGTCTAAATTGACCTAGATTCATGTAGTATGCATCGTAGTGCATCTTATTACTATTCTGGACTTGTTGTGACTTGTGTTGTTCTAATAGGAGCCAGACACCACTCCTCGGACAGTACTTTCATCTTAGACATTCAGTTAGCAGGCGAGTATATTCTCTGATCTTTTCATACTTATCTGGATTATATTCTTGCTCTAGATTACTCTACATGATGCTGACACGTATCTTCATGGATTAGTACTATATGGATCCCTTCCTGAGATGTTATCCCCCTACAGGTGCATCGGGTATTTTATGTTCATGTACTTTATCATGTGCATCAGGTACTCCTTGTACTCGTACTAGTTCATGTTTTTACATGTTCTCATGTGCTTTCACGTGCCTCATGTACTACTCATTACATGAGTTCACGTATCTTTAGCTGTATTCATGTGCCCATAATGTAACTTGAATAGATCCTTGTGTATTGATTGGGGCGGGGTGAGTAGAATTGGTTATGTAATCATTATCCCCAGTAGCTGTATAAATGTGCCTCTTATTTGTATTCATGTGCCCCTAAGCCGTTTACATAACCATATTATACTCTAAATCACATAGCCACTTACAGTCTTTACTATCATGTATTTACTTTCAGTTACAAAATATCTCCTGTTTTACTTGTACTTCCTTTCAGCACTTCCTGTATTTTACTCTATTGCATGATTTCATACTCCTAACCTGCTATGAACTGTTTGAGAGATATGTGCTCGCTTCCGTCCTGACTGGACCTGTTGAAAATTTTACAGTGAATGATGAGGCTCTGGTGTCTACCCTCGTGGTGCAGCATTAGACATCACTAGTGACTTGGACCTACTAGCAGTTGATGATACTTCCCTAGATTAGGATGTCTTTATCTTTCTAGATTCTGTTTGAGTTTCTGAGATATTATTTGGATATGTACTTATTTAGACACTTAGAACTCTGGGTTGTATCTCTGTGTTTTCATTTCTGGATATTTATCTACCTTTCCTTTCATGTTCTACCTTAGATGTGGTTGAGTTATATTCTGTTATGTCACCCCCATTCGGGGAGTATAACTGTATATTACCCTTATCTGTTAGATGTTATGACCTAGGACAGTGTTCTACCGCCGACACTGCGACGTAGGCTGGGCGTTGTTACGTCCTCGTACCCTCACAGTGGGTGCGGGTCGTGACAACATTTTTATTAAACCATATTCATTCTTAGAATCCGCTTGGATTGAGGATTAAGCGATTTAAGTACAGAAAAGTTAAGTGATGGATAAATAAAACTATGCTTGATTTGAGGATGGGGGTTTAGGAGGGAGGGTTATAGAGGGTTCAGTGAGAGTTTATTTTACCCTCTTTTGTCCATTTTTTTAACTTCCAAATCGGAGGGTTAACGAGGGGGATTGAGGAGTTTTGTTTAAAAAAGTCATAAATATCTCTTATTTGTTCTATAAAATATCATGATTTTTTTTCTCTCCATTTTTTCTTGTTTTCAACTTGTTGCTCCGTACCTTCCTAACTTGTGAAGATATTTTGACAAGTTATAATTAAGATTTCAATCAAAATTAATTTTATGACATATATAATAAGGTTATTTTGGTAACTATCATACTTTTTTTATTCTCTTCTCACTCAAAACTTCTAATCCAAGCAAGAGTTATTAAACACCCCCACTTAACTCTCCCTCCAATCCAAACAAGATTTTATGTATTGACTCTACTCCCCCTCACTTAACTCTACCTCATTTAATCCCACTTAACTTTGCTTATTCCCCCCCCCCCCAATCCAAGTAGACCCTTAGGAACATGATAGTAGCATTACACTTAAACCAAATTCTTTCTTATTAACATGATATCAGCATTTTGGTGTTAGAAAACATTTATAACTATTCATAATTAAAAATAAAAGAAAAATCGTATTTATGCAAACCAACATTAAAACTCATACTTATATATAAGCATCATAAATCCATCCATGCACCAAACTGTTAGGCCAGCAAAATAAATTTTATTAGCATACAAATGATGATATATAGGATGATCCTCATAATTAGAAGTTGGAACGTAAAAATTTCTCTCTCTAGTATTAAAATATATTCAAATGTAAGGTAGAAAGATAATGAAATATAAGTATTTTCATGAAAATAACCCAGAAAACACAAGAGTGCAATAGGAAGTTCCAAATGTATCAAAATTAAAGTACATTCGAAGTCTCAAATATTTTTAAAACATCTAAAGGCAAGCGCAAGTCAAGATCGATTTCTCAGGTCGTTGAAGGTACACAACCTGAGGTGCAAATACATGTACTAGTATTTGTTGCTGTTTTTGCCTTTAGACTAGGAAAGGTAATCCCATATCGGCTACACCAAATGGTGAGTATCTCAATATAATGCATTGCTTGTGTTGAGGTGTGCACATGAGGTGTGGTGGGGCACAAGTGTGTACCATATGGGAATATTTTCCTAAAAAGAAAAATGATTAATTCCAACAAGGAGGTAAGTTGATTTTCGTCGTTCGGACTCGAACTCGGATATGGACTCCAGGATGCCTCGTGCATGCACGGACGTATATTCGAGAGGTAGGCGTGGACTGGCACTCGACTATGCTGATTGTGAGATAAACTGAAACACTACTAAAAAAATATCGAATTAGCGACTGCCATATCCGTCGATAATCCGTCGGTAAATCAACTTAACGACGGCTAACCGACAAAATTTGGCTGAAAAAATTCGTCGAGAAATAGCCCGTCGCTATTCGACTGCTTAGCGACGGATTGCCGTCATCAAGGATCGAACATTTAGCGACGGCTAGCCGACGGATTGCCGTCAAATCAATTATCAGAAAGTTTTTGATCCTACTTTTTAGTGACGGACAGGTCCGTCGATAATATGTCGGTAACTGCGTATCATAGAGATTTTGATATAGAAAATCTGACGCGAATTCATCTTTAGCCGTCGCTAATACTCGACAGAAGGACGATGGTTTAGCGACGGAATATCCGTCGCTTAGGTTCTGGAAATCTTTATATTTTCAGAACCTTGTCGACGGATAATCCGTCGCACATCCGTCGACATCCGTCGACATCCGTCGCTAACTGGAAATTCTCCAGTTAGTGACAGAATATTCTGTCGCTCAGCCGTCACCTTCCGTCGCAAGTCCGTCGCTAACTGGAATTTTTTTTAAAAAAGTTACATGAAACACAGTATTCGTACAACATCCGAAACATCGAACATCACAATATGCATCACACCTCACACAAACCCATGAACCAATATACCTCACACACCAATATACAAATATCTATCACACAAACCAACATACATCAATGAACCAACAAACCAATATACATCACACATCAATATACAAATATCTATCAAAAATACATCACAAAAACTAACATACATCAATGAGACCTGGAGCAACCCTCCGTTGAATTTTTATATAATAAAAGTCTAGGTAATAGCATCCAAAAACATCCAAGTCTATGAAATAACCATGTCTAGAAAATAAATATCCGTCAACAGTTGTAAAACCATCCAAGTAAAACCCATAAATAAGTCTACCGGAAACAAATCAGGTCAAAAATTATATCACATATATATATATATATATATATTTATATATATATATATATTGTCATTTACATACGCGTAGAGAGATCTCCCTCCTCAGCCACTTCGCATAATGAGTATCTGTGCCAGCAAGCTCAATATCCATAGGAGATGAATGACTAGAACTTCCCGTACAACTGCCCTCTGGTGCCACCTCCTCCGTCACAGCAGAAGGTGGTGGCACTACCGACTCAGCAGCAGGTACCACTACCGTCTCAGCAGCAGGAGATGACACTACCTCCTCAGCAGCAGGTGCCACTACCTCCTCAGCAGCCATCTGTGCCTCTCTCAAGCGACGTCCTCGGGTCTTGGGTGCCATCTGGTAATATTGATGGAAACATGGAGATTAATTAGGGATTAAACAAATGACAATATTAGTCCGATGCCGACCCCCCTATACTTCGTAACGTCTATTGCGACAAGGATCGATATCGGAAGACAAAGTAAATAGAATTGCAATTAAAAATATATAGTCCGATACTGACCCCCCTATACTGCGTCGCTCTACTTTTCCTGCTTCTCAAGAAGGCCCCCTCTCTGACCCCCTTCTACTTCCCTGCTTCTCATTCGACTCTCTGCCTCCTATTCCGGATCATATAATATCCATCTCAACCAAAGAGTAGATAAGTGTAAAAATATTAACATTAACCAAAGATTGGTATCGGAATCGGTATCACCATGAATCTCATGGCTTGTTCTACCAGAGCATAATACAAAACTAAGTGTAGAGCTTCACATTCAAAATATTAGAAGAAAAAAATTTACGATTGGTGGTAGGGCGAGCCAGAATCCTTTGAAAGTATTTTGGCTCGCCCTACCACCAATCGAAATTTTTTTTTTCTTCTAATATTGTGAATGTGAAGCTCTGCTTCACGTTTGGTTTTATATTATGCTCTGTCAGAACAAGCTATGAGATTCATGGTGATACTGATTCCGATACCGATCCTTGGTTAATATTAATATTTTTACCATTCTCTACGCTTTGGTTGAGATGTATATCATATGATACGGAATAGGATATCTCATGACCCGAATGAGAAGAAGGGGAGTAGGAAGGCTCACTCTATACAATCATTCGCCTACGATATACACTCTATATACTCTTAATTATGCAAGCATTTTGAGGTAATCAGCATTATATTAGATTTCCCAAAAAAACTATAACTCTGATAGGCCCAAAAGACTTGGCATAAGTAAATTTAATTTTCAACACTTACCTAGCTACCGATATCGCCGATAAGTAAATAGTCTGATACCGATACCGATACCGATTCCGATACTCCGATCCGAAAATGCCTACTAAGATATCTTATATATATATCCTTCTACGATATTCCGATCCGAAACCGCCGATACTACCGATATCGTCGATACCAATACTTATAGGAATAGTTCGATACCGATTCCAATACCGATACTTTGAACCATGATACTAAGTTTATATATATATATATATATATATATATATATATATATATATATATATATACTATTCTACGATACTCCGATCCGAAACCGCCGATACTACCAATATCGCCGATACCAATACTCATAGGAATAGTCCGATACCGATTTCAATACCGATACTTTGAACTTTGATACTAAGTTTATATATATATATATATATATATATATATATATATATATATATATATATATACTAATTTATATACTATTCTACGATACTCCGATCCGAAACCGCCGATACTACCGATATCGCCGATACCAATACTCATAGGAATAGTCCGATACCGATTTCGATACCGATACTTTGAAATTTGATACTAAGTTTATATATATATATATATATATATATATATATATACTAATTTATATATTATTCTACGATACTCCGATTCGAAACCGCCGATACTACCGATATCGCCGATACCAATACTCATAGGAATAGTCCGATACCGATACTTTGAACCTTGATACTAAGTTTATATATATATACTAATTTATATACTATTCTATGATACTCCGATCCGAAACCGCCGATACTACAGATATCGTCGATACCAATACTCATAGGAATAGTCCGAAACCGAATCGGATACCGATACTTTGAACCTTGATACTAAGTTTATACATATATATATACTAATTTATATACCGATACCAATACTCATAGGAATAGTCCAATACCGATTCCGATACCGATACTTTGAACCATGATACTAAGTTTATATATAAACTAATTTATATACTAAGTTTATATTCCGATACCGATACTTTGTTCGTGTGTGTGTGTGTGTGTATGTGTGCGTGTGTGTGTGTTACTACCGGCCCCGGCCCCCAACCCCCAACCCCACCACCGTCGACCTCCATCCCCACCACCACGACCCCCACCCCAACCCATACCCCCACCCCACCCACCGCCATCCCCACCGCCGACCCGAAACCCACCGCCCCCCGTCGGCCCGACCCGAAACCCCCCCAGCGAACCCTACCCCCACCACCACCGGCCTCCGCCCCCTAGCGAACCCCCCACCCAGCGAACCCCACCCCCACCACCGTGACCCCCACCCCCACCACCACTGGCCCCCGCCTCCCCCCGCCGCCCCGACCCGAACCCCCTCCCCCCAAGCGACCCCCACCCCCACCACCGGCATCCGCCTCTCCCCGCCGCCCCGACCCAAACCCCCCCAGCGAGAGTGAGACCCCCACCCCCACCGGCCCCCGTCGCCCCGACCACCGAGAGTGAGAGAGAGGAAGTATGCGGCCGGAGAGAGAGCGAGAGAAAATTTGGGGAGAATGAGAAGTCTCCCCCCCCGTCGGCTAAATTTAATTTAGGGCTGGATATCTAGCGACGGACTTGCGATGGATATATTCCGTCGTTACGTGGTCGCTATACCACCCTAGCTGGCCGATGGAATATCCGTCGCTATGAGGTCGTAAAATTTTCTGATAATTTGTTTTAACATTCCCCGCCAACTTTTGCCAACTAAGCGACAACATAGCGACGTAATCTTCATCCGTCACTATAACTCTGTCGACTTAACGACGGATTGGCGACCTTTGCTCATCCTTAAAATAAAATAAAAAATTATCGGCTTTTCGACGGCAATCAGTCGAAACTTTGTCGGTAGTCGGTCGCTAATAGCGACGGACAGAATCCGTCGCTATATGTCCATCGCCAAATGGCTATATTTTGGTAGTGAAATATCAAACTCTATTTCTGAGTATTGGTATTTTAGTCTCACATCGGATAGAAGAAAATATGAAGTCTCACTCCACTCTATAAATAGAGCCCCCTGGCCTCCTTTCTAAGATGCACCTAAGAAGAGAGTGAAGAAAGTCTGTGGAGTCCAGGAAGCCCGTTCAAGTCACAAAATGTTGACTAATAACCATTTCAGAAGTTTTTTGAGAACTTGCTGGTTCCTGGAAGCGGGTCGTATAAAGGCGAATCTTACTTTGAGTAACGGTGATCTTCATCACCCAAACAAAGCTGTCTTTCTTTCCTCCTTTCTTCTTTCTTCTTTCTTCTTCCTCTTCTCCAAGTGGACTAAGGAAATTAGGAGAGGAAACTAATTTGCATGTACTTTCCGAAATCCTAAAAAGAAATTTAGGAGAGCAAATTTATTTTACATGTATTCTCCGAAATCCTAAAAAGTTAGAGCAGAGAGCAAATTTATTTATATGTGGATCTCTGCGTCTGAGGCTACTATAACATAATAGAGAGCAAATTTACTTGCAAGTAGATCTCTAAATTCTGTTCGTTCTTCCATCTAGATCTGTTTCAGAAATAACAATCTCAAAGCAAGATCCAGATCCGATGGAAAACAACCATAAAAATATTTTCGACACAAGTTTTAACAAAGTTGAGAAGTTTGACGGGGAGCATTACAACATCTAGAAGAGAAAGGTCAGCCTTAATCTTCAATTCATGAGTGTAGACTACGTGTTGATAGATCCTGAGCCTTTGATTCCAAAAGGTGAAAATATGCGAAGGATCGCTGAGGCCACTGCTCTACAATCCAAGTGGGGGAGAGATAACAACCTCTGCAAGTTGCTTATCATGAATTCAATGGAGGACTCCCTGGCAGAGTCATACAGCAAGATGGTCCATACCAAGGACGTCTGGGAGTCTATGGAGAATCTCTATAAGGTGAATGAAAATAGAAACAATATCCATGTGACCAAAAAGGTCCAGAGGATGCGATTTGAGGATGATAAGATGATGATGCCTCAAGTTAAGGAGTTCCTCAAATTTCGTCAGAAGCTGGCGGATGACGGCATGCCCATGTTCGAAGCATTTCTCGTCGGGGGTATTGTCGCCAAGCTCCCACCTGGATGGAGCAATTTCATCGCGGACATGCACTGCAAGAAGATGGAGGTGGATCTTGAATGCCTCTTGTACTGGATCCATGTTGAAGATGAGCTGAGGGATCAAATCAAAGTGGACACCTTATCCAAATACATGGCTGAGGCCAATCTGGTGCAAGCTGAAGACTCCAAGAGGCAAAAGGCTTCTTACAACAAAAGAAAGTACGTTCACCAACTGAAGGTGAAGTCAGCTTAGTTCAATCAGAAGTCCAAAGCACCAGAGACTTGTTTCAACTGTGTCAAGAAAGGCCACTGGAGGAAAGACTGCAGAAAAAACCTAAACAAAAAGGACAGGATGAGGCTAACTTTGTTGCTATAATTGCACAGGTTGACTCGACCATTGTTGACACAGACTAGTGGATAGACATTGGGGCATCCTGCCATGTTTGCTCTAAGAAGGAGTGGTTTAACACATACAAACCTGTCTCTGAAAAGGTTATGGTGGCGAACTAGACACAAGTTGAAGTGAAGGAAATCGGGACGGTGGTACTGCGACTGACTTCAGGAAAGTCGTTGACGCTTCAGGATCAGAAGTATGTACCAGCTATAGCCAAGAACCTGGTCTCAGGACACTACCAAAATACAGCACTTTAGCGACGAATATTTAGCGACAGACGTATTCTGTCGCTAATAGCGATGGACTTCCGACGAAACAGCGATGGTCTTCCGTCGAATTGTAGCCAATTATCTTTTTTTAATTTTAAGGATAAGTATCGGTCGAAAATTCATCACTATATCGTCGGACATATAGAGACGAACAAATAACCCGTCGCTATGTCATCGTCCAGTTGTCAAAATTTTGCAGGAAAATGTTAGAAAATATTGACACAAAATTTGCCAACCACATAGCGACGGATTATCCGTCGAAAAACTAGCGGGGTATAGCGACGGCCTGGCGACGGATATATTCGTCGCTAATCCGTCACTAAATACTATGCCCTAACATAAAATGAACCGACAGGGGAGAAATTTTTTATTCTCCCCAAAATTTTCTCTCTCGAGCGCTCTCTCTCTCTCTCTCTCCCTCTCTCTCTTGCTCTCTCTCTCTCTCACTCGGGCATGTCTCTCTCCCCCTCTACCTCTCTCTCTTGGTGGTCGGGGGGTGCACCCCACGGGGGGAATCATGGCCGCGGGAGGGGTTATGGGAGCGG
Organism: Iris pallida; assembly: GCA_029216955.1. Taxonomy (NCBI): domain Eukaryota; kingdom Viridiplantae; phylum Streptophyta; class Magnoliopsida; order Asparagales; family Iridaceae; genus Iris; species Iris pallida. Next base: position 11,669,503 of record JANAVB010006396.1, read on the forward strand.
AGGGAGGGGGGCCGGAGGGAGGGGGTCGGCAGGTGGGAAGGTCGCGGGGTATCATGCCCCGCTCCCGTAGAAGAGATCGTCCTCGCTAAGGCGTGATGCTGCGCGAGCCTAGATTGCGCTCGTGGAAGGCAGTTCCATAACGGTCGATTACAGCGACGGCGACGGGGTCATCGCACAGAAGTCCCAAGCAGAAATATTGAACATGCAGCAAAAATTTAGAGACAAAACACAAGTTATTCAAGAGAACTCTTTATTGATATTGAACAATCAGATTACAATAGGCGCAAGGCCATGATTACAAGTCTCTCATGCTCACTTTTCTTTCATTTAACAAGTCACTCTGATCTCTCTCATCTCTTGATACAATGCTTGAGCCAGCTGAAGCTTCGTAAGGCGATGTCCAAACATTATGTCCTGTATAAGTCATGGGTCCACGCGGCCGCACGCTTCGATTTGCTAAGGAACTCCGTGCCTCGACGCATCCAAGCGAGCTCCGCGCCACGAGCTTCTACCTGTGCCTGCACATGAAGACTGTGTGGGTGTCAGTACTAAAATGTACTGGTGGAGTGAGCTCCTCCCCCACCCATACAAAACCGACACGTTCATTTACTTTTGTGCAAAACAAGTCCCTTTCGATTGTCTTGCTAGTCTTGTCTTTGGATCAATTTTAAGACTACAACGTCTGACCAACTCGATGTGCAACGACATGGTCGTGCTATAATACCAACGTATATTTCGATCGAGGCAGTACCTCATCGCTTACGTACTCGACTGAACTTTAACTCGAAACGGCAGGGTCGTACCATACTATATTCGTGACTTCAACATATTCGAGACGGTGCTTTGCCGAGGAGCAACTTATGCGAACTCGGCCGTGCCAAGACTTTCACTTAAACTCAAGTACCTCTAGGCCGATTCTCGTGCCCACGATGTCAGAGGGACGACTCGTGCTGGTCGTGCCGCTAGACTTGATTGTGCCTTAGGACCTTGCTTAGACTTGTTCGTGCATCAAGATTGAGGCCGTGCCTCACAACTTATCAAGACTTACCCATGTCACCGCCTTGCGGTCTTCCTGTTCGACCTATAAACCAACTTAAAATAAGACTTGTCAAACCTAGTGTCGATTCCATGAATATCTCGATGCCATCTATCGTGCCAAGCACGGTGCCTATGTTGCAGCCCAATCTTAGGCCCAGACCTTGTGTTACCGACTAGACCAGCATTCAAGCACTAGACCCAATCCAAAGGCATACACACGGTTTTGCCGCTACTCTGCCGACCCATCTACATGAGTGGTCACTAGCAATGTCAAGCTATCTTGGACCTCGGCTCGGGGATATCGGCTCATCCCTACATGGGTATCTAGCTCGGAGGCGTCGAAGTCTCCCATGCAGTTATCCAGCATCCTACTTGAGCCTCACTCGCTTCTTCCGGGCCGACGTGATCCCGGTGCCCCGACGATCACTCGAGAAGACCTAACCTTGTCGACAAGTTGTCCAATGACCATGCAAGACTCAACTCGATCAACCAATCCTTTCTCAACGTGGCCATGCTTTCCTTCTTTCTATCGAGATTCCCAAATAGCAGGACCGATTTCGTACACTTCCTTATCAAGACTTTTAGCGAGACTCCCAAGTAGCGGGACCGATCTCGTACACTTCCTTATCAAGACTTTTAGCGAGACTCCCAAGTAGCGGGACCGATCTCGGGGACAACCAGTCGTATGGACTTCCTTTGTCCGTGGCATGATTTTTACTAAACCGACCGTGAACGTGGCATAGACAGGCCTAGTTCTCTAGGCGACGCTATCGCTCAAGTCATATATTTTATACGACGAGCCATGCTCTCGAGGGCCTATGCGACTTGACAACCGTAGCTAGAGCGGAACAGTGCTAGAAATGGCTTCGATAGTCCAACATAACTCTTGTCTAACTTATTCGGGCAGCGACTCGACGAGCAAAGGCTACGCCGAGCTCCGCGTCGAGGGAACGTGCTATGCACGGGGTCGACTTGAACAACCAAGTTCTCGGGTGCCTAGACTTAAGCCAACAAGCCGTGCAATACGACTTTAACCCACGGGACATACGAAGGCTATGCCAAGCATTGGATGACGGGACCGTGCATGCTTTATCAAGCATTCATGCGGGCGACGCTATGACTTAGGCTAACTCGAACGTTGGGACAAAACGACGGGACCGTACATGCTTTATCAAGCATTCACGCAGGCGACACCTATGACTCAGGCTAACTCGAGCGTTGGGACAAAACGACGGGACCGTGCATGCTTTATCAAGCATTCACGCAGGCGACGCCTATGACTTAGGCTCATTCGAGTGTCAGGGCAACTTAGCAACTTAGGCCAACTTTCTTTTCCCAAGCCACAGGACCAATGATCGAGTGTCATTTGAAAGCACGCTGAACCGACTTCTAAGCAGACCGTGGGACCATTTTCCAAGTTCTAGGATATTCTGACCCGTCGGGATTATTTTTTTAGCTATGTGCGTTCGTAGCTTTTATATTAGCCTACTTGTGCAAGTTGAAAACATGCGTGTTATTAAAAGAAGGCAAAGATGAGGCAAGTTCACCGAAACTATCCCACCTGAGCGAGCGGTCGTCTTGACCGAGCGATGTCTCCGAGCAAGCCATTGCAAGGCTAAGTCCGAACGCCGTCGGCGTTTCGATTCCTCTGATTGACTGAGCGGGACGGGGCACTACACGGGGGGGTAGGGGAGCGGAGGGAGGGGGACCGGGGGGTGTTGGTGGTCGGGGCGGGGTAGGAGGGGGGTTTAGGGTGGGGAGGTCGTGGGGCCGGAGGGTCTTGGCGGTCAGGGGGGTGGAAGGAGAGGGGGGTGGGGGCCCGGACGGGGAGGGGGGGTTAGGTTGACGGTCGGCAGAGGAGGGGGATAGGGGAGCGGAGAGGGGCCGGGGGGTCTTGGTGGTCGAGGGGGAGGCGGGGGCGGTGGGGGTTTGGGGTAGGGGTGGGGGAGGGGAGTGTAGAAGCATAGAATTTCATAATCAGAAATCCTATGCGCCTAACATTACATGCGCCATGGAGCTCGGATGAAGTACTTGACACAGCAAATAGCAAAAGCATAGGCATTAAAAGAAGATTTTTTATTCCATATAAAAGTTTATTACATGTCTAAAAGAGAGCTGTACAAAGGAGAATTTCTACAAAGAAAAAGTCTCTAAGTCTACATCTAGGCGCAGCAATCGCCATGCGCCCTCAGCTTGGCGCATCACTCCAGTGTCTCAGCCAGGCTCATCCCTTCAGCAGCTCAGTTATGTGGATCTTCAGTTATGTGCATCCCTTCAGTGGCACAGTTATGTGCATCCCTTTAGCAGCTCAGTTATGTGTCGTCCTTCAGCGTCTCAGTCAGGCGTATCATGAAGTCTCAGCATATGCGCCATCAAATGCTTCGACTAATAAAGCATTTATTGAACAAAACGAGGGCGGGCAATCAACCCTCTAGCTGGAGAAAGAGCTCTTCAAAGTCTAAGAAAGAGGAGAGCACCGCAAATCTGCGGCTAAAGGAGCAGCTTTCAACACAACTATATTGGGCAACACCCACTCTAACAGGAGGAGGAGGAGCTCTCCCAAATCCCAAGGAAGATGATCGGAGCACCGCAATTCTGATCTGCGGCTCTTCCAGCATAACGGAGATGAGGCTTGAGCATCCCAATCTTTGGATGCAACAGGCACCTTTCGCCTGCCTCAGAAGCCCTCGACTCTGACTTTGGATGTAACAGTCACCTTCAAGTGCATCAATGATGACAACGCGCCGCATCTTGACCCTCGGGAGCATCTCTTCAACAGAATGTGCTCGAGCAAACAAGTTTATTTCGGAAGGATGTGAGAGAACGGGAGGCAAATTCTCTCCATGCCACTATTTATAGGACGGACAAATCAAACCCATGCGCCAAGTGGCTGGCTCTCCGAATCCCGAGCAATAAATTTGAATTTATGGTGATGAACCTGACGCTTCAAATTCAGCCAAGTCAGAAATGGCTATTTAAAGCACTCGAAGAACGTAACAGTCGGATCAATAAAGACGTGTCATGCAAAAGGATGCGCTAGTCAGACCGTGCATCATACTGACGCGCCCATCAGCACCAAGCACCTCATGAAGATGTGCCCGTGCATCCCCATGCACCTAGTGGAACGCAGATCGATGTGCCCACTTAATAGTCCATCACCTGTCAAGAACATTAAATGCTGAAGTCTGACAGAGTTGGCAGCACGTCCCCCGAGGACTCAGCAGTTGACAGCTTTTCAGAAGACGAAGTGTCGCCAACGTCAGCATCATCATTACTTCCCTCCTACGGCTACAAGCCACGTAACCGCCCTACCATTCGCATGTGCCTCTGTAGCCATGCGCCCAAATCTCTGCATGCACGTCAAAAGCCATACGCTTCAGACTTTTCTCTGATCCCTAAAAACAGAGGTCAAGTCATTCCTGAAGACTCGCATGCGCCTCAAAAGTCATGCGCCCAGACTGGTTCGTGACTCCTAAAGGTTACAAGCCAAAGTCTCCTGATGCGCCCAATCCCAGACGCATCCTATCAGATTACCCTCCACCAAATCCGAGATCCTTGAGCTACGGACACGCGCCACGTGTCCTTTGACTCAGTTCAGCCTATGAAGGGGTGCTAATCATCCAAGATCTCAGCAAAGGAAAGATCCTCCCCATTGCTACATGTCGGCTCTGTCGCAGCCCACAAATGCAACAGGAAGGGTTCAACTCCTCAATCAGAGCACAGCGCCCCTGCACCTCTATCAGCAATCACCACGTGGCATCCCACGTAAAGGCATATCCTACATATGCGCGCATAAGCAGCCAGCCTGCAAGCTATAAATAGAGGGATCATTTCCTTCTTCCAAAGGGGACCTGCCTACAAACCAACAAACACACACAGATAGAGACCTACATACAGTGAGAGGGGCAGATACAGACACTCAACGTCTTCTTCCTCTCCGCAAGCTCCAGCACCCAGAGCAACTCAGACCTTCAGAGAACCGAGAACCGTCTTCAGATCGTCAACGGAGTCAACGTATTACAACTCGCTCCATCGGCACAAGAAACCCAGATAAACAAAAGTGTACTCCTAGGACTACATCTAAGTCCTACATTGTAACACTATTTTGTTTGTAATTGAAATTCGTAATCAAAAGATTATAATGGCAAACAAGCTGGCGACCCTGCTGGGGACCTCTTTCTCCTCCACCGAGAAAGCTGTATCGCAATCCGACGATATGAAGGTAGGCTCCTCCCATAAGACGCTGGTCGTATGCATTAATCAACAGGCGTATGAGGAGTTCATCTCTGAAGGCAGTGCGAGTCCTTCGAAGCGGCTGCCGAAGCCGAAGAAGACTCGCCAAGTCAGGGTGTACAAGGTCGACGCCTCTTGCACCACCACCGAAGGAGATACTCCAATACATCCTTTCCTTCCTGCTGACGTCCTCAGCAGCCAAGATGCGTCCACCAATGCAGTGCATCTCTCGGGGAAACGTACGGCTGACCACATTCCCCAGCCATCTCTCTCTCAGGCGAGAAAGATGCGTCGACGAAGCAGGGGCGCAGCTAATGCCCTGCGCATCACCTCTGATGTGCTATAGAAGGTCTCTGTCTTTGACAGACTCACTCACTGTAGTGGTGAGAAGAATTTGGACTCTGAGTACTATGCGCCCCAGCGGGCTGGTACGAAGAAGTCCAAGGCGGCACGGGCCATGCGCCTCAAACGTGCTATGCCGGTAGCAAACCAGAAGCATGCGCTCACAATCATGCGCGCTGGTGATGGTAAGCCGTATAAGGTCGACTCGGGTGCTTCTGTGCCAGAAACGAGCCGACCTTCAAAGTCCTTGTCTCACTTGGGCGCATCTGCTGCATTCGCAACCAAGCTGAGCAAGGCAAACCCTGTGGTCCTGAACTCCCGTGCCTCTACTGGTTGTACGTTTGAGGTTCGTTCAAGTCACTTTAAATGTTGTACCCCCACTACTGATCTGAGCGCCTATTTGGTATTGGATCAGGAGTCGCAGCATTCGTCTGACCACCCCGACGCTTGGCCTTGCCATGCGCCTGATGGGGGTGTGAAGGTGGCACTCTCCTCCAACGATCTGCGTAACGTGATCACTCACAAATGTCGATCAGGAGAGTCGAATGACAAGCACAATGCGCCCCTTACAGGACACACCTGTGCTGTAGTCACCATCAACTGTTATTGCAAAATAGCAGTCCCACCACCAAGATAGTCGGTATTCCAACGGCTGCAATCATCAACACCCCTCCGACGTTGCCTTGGGAAGAAGGTGTCAATGGAAGAGGAGCCAGAACCGAAAGTTGCTTCATACAATGTAATCTCTAACTCCTTGTCAATTCGAAAGGCGACTGGCAATTCCTCGTCCTCGTCCAAGAGCCAGCCGAGAAAAACCAAGACAACTGTCCCGTCCTCTGGCGTGTTTGAAGGCACTCGGGAGAGAAAGAAGATCTTGGAGGAAGCAGGGGGTAGTCGAGCCCTTGTTGATCCTCCTTCTGAAGACGAAGATGTCCTCCAGAGCACAGCTGGGGTGGATCTTCATCCTGGGGACGAAGTCAGCCTCCCGAACGCAGCTGGGGGTAGTCTAGCCCCTGTGGATCTGCGTCTCGAAGGCGAAGAAATCCTCCAAGACAGAACTGGGGGTAGCCAGGCCCTTACCGATACTTCTCCCAAAGACGGGGGTGTCCTCCAGAACGTAGCTGGGGGTAGCCAAGACGAAGCTCCGGAAGAAGTAACTCATCTACAGGAGAGTGAGGCCGAAATTGAGGCCTCAACCGATCCATCCAACTCCAGTCGTGTTATGACAGTATACATGACTGGGGGTGACACCGAGTCAGATGCGCCGCCAGCAGACCTCGTCCAGCGCATGGATACCCTGGAGGGAGGACTTAAAACCCTATCTACCTCCATGCAAACACTGACTCAAGCAGTATTTGAAATACAGTCCGCCTTGGCAAGGGTGCCTTCTACCGGTCCTGACCCAGGGGCCAATAGAGAATCAAGTGTACCCCTTCAGCGGGTATCCTTGGATCCAGATCGCCGAGAAGCACCACGGGCGTCTGAACCGTCAAATGCTCAACTCCAGGCTGTACCATCTTTCCCGACTTCCAGCTCCACGGAAGACATGGTCGAGATGATCAGGGACTTGCGCAAGCACTTTGAGTCCAAAAACAGACAAGAGGAGCGCCAGAAGATGGGGATCCCACAACCATATCCCCTCGAATGGAACAAAGTAGTTTATCCTCCTAACTATAAACCACAAACACTGATGCCATACGACGGGAAGGACTCATTGCATCGCTATCTGACGTACTTCCAGTCTCAAACGGGACATCTTCTGAAGGAGGACGCACTACACACCAGCATATTTGTCGGAGCACTGAAGGGAGTGGCGTACAACTGGTACTGTAGTCTCCCCGACAACTCTGTATCTTCCTTCGACCGTTTCTACGATGGAGGGAAGGACATGACAATGTCGTCCCTCATAGAGATACGTCAGAAGGAGAAGGAAACAGTTCGAGTATTCATCGAACGCTTCCGACAAGCCTGCTTTAGACTGCCACCGGGCATGCCAGAACATGTACTCCTCTCCTCCTGCAGTATGAACATGCTGCCTGCGATCAAACTCTGGCTCAACTCTACTCCTCCTCCCGACTGGAGTTTCTTGATCATCGAGGCCGAAGCAGCAGAAAAGAAGGCGTTCAATGCTCGTCTTCTAGGAGTTAGTTTCCCTGCCTTTGAGGACAAAGGAAAACGGCCTACAGCCAACAACCCTAGATGAGAGACGAAGGGAAAACAGGCGTTAACTGTCAATGCCTCCAAGGGTGCATCAGCACCTACTCAGAAGCCTCCACTTGCACCAAGGCCAAAGGAGGTTTATTCTTTCAATGATGAAGATACCCTGCAAATTGAAGCAGGGTGACAAGATCAAGTTGCCGGACCCGAAGCATCCCGACGAGGTTGGAAAAGTGGATAATCCGAGGTATTGTCACTACCATCGATTTGTCGAACATCCGACTAAGGACTGCTACGTCCTCAAGAACTACATCCAGCGCGTGATCAATGCGGATGTTATCTCATTCGACTACGAGGAGAAAACGGTTTCGGCCAACGTGGTGTCACTCTAGTTCGGCACCTTGCCGCCAACCACAACTCAAGATGGCGTCGTCCCCATCCCAAAGGCGACAATGAAGGTGGTCAATCTACCACCTACTCGTGACAACGTAAGTGGACTCATGCCACTCACCACATCTCGGGGAGAGGTCTTATGGGTTCACCCTGACCTCGTCTCCGAAGTTACTCAACCGGAGGTACGCTCTGCCTCCAAAACCAAGGGCAGGAAGATCAAGTCTTGCCGCATGGTCTCTTCTTCTACGAAAGAAGCACTTCCTGTACAGACGCGTTCACATTAGAACGCCCAACCTAACGAAGCTGCCGTCGAAGCAGTGCCTCCTTGCACCGTCCCTGCTGCCCAGGAAGAGGGCCCATCCAAGCCTCCAGCAGCCAATAAACAGAAGCATGTAGAGGCCCGTTTCGACAAGCCTCTGTGAAAGGAGAATGCTTCGGGACTAGCCAAGCCCCACAACTTCGATATACTGGCACAACTTGCCAGTACTCCTGTCTGTCTATCTCTGTTTGAGCTCCTCCGTCTTTCCATGGACACTCGTGAAGCTCTCTATGAAGCCCTGAAGGATGCTGAGTCCTTCATCAGTCAGGTCATGTAGCTTGAGGATTCTCTGACTACATGTGCGCACTGTCATTGTGCGGATGAAGTTATCCCAAACATAACCTTCACCCAACAAGACATGCTGCTCAAACACAACTGACACAACAGGTTGCTGTATTATACAGGGTATATCGGCTCCGTTAAGGTGAAGCAGATTCAGATCGATCTAGGGTCTTCTCTCAGTATCATCCCAAAGACGCTGCTCTCGATACTGGGGATCCTAATGTACCGACTGACGTCTTCCAACACGACAATCAGCGGCTTCAATGCTAGCAAAAGTGAGCTGCTGGGCAAAATACGGCTGAAGTGTTATATCGATAACCTCAGAACCGAGGTGACTTGCTATGTCGTGGATGCCGACGTCAACTACAACCTCCTACTGGGTCGTCCGTGGCTACATGAGTACATGGTGGTGCCATCTACACTCCACCAATGTATGAAGTACGTATCCACCAACGACATCATCCGGACGGAGTTTGCGGACATTGACCCTTTCAAGGGGGTCGAAGCCTACTTCACTGATTCTACCTTGTACAAGTCACCCGACGAAGAGGAAGCCAATGATGCTGATGATGAAGCAGAAATGGCAGCAGAGCCGGACATGGAGCCAGAGATGATTCCAGACACTCCTTTAAAAATTTGACTCAAAGGGAAGCCGCCTCAGACGTTGCCTCCTATGAACATCAAGCTACCTGAAAAAGCACCAACTGCTCCGGATAGAACACCAGCTGTAGCTCCCTTGAAGATACGGCTCAAGGGAAAGTCGCCTCAAATATCGGCTCACCTTGAGGCAAAACTACAGGGAAAGGCACCAATCACTGAAGGCGCAGTTGAGGCACCTCTGAAGGTGCGTCTTAAAGGCAAGCCTCCGCAATCATCCGTCTCATCCAAGCTGCCGGTGTCACGACCCGCACCCACTATGAGGGTACGAGAACGTAATAACGCCCAGCCTACGCCGCAGTGTCGGCGGTAGAACGCTGTCCTAGGTCAATCATCTAACAATATAAAGGTACATGTACAGTATATACACTCCGAATGGAGGTGACATAGCAATATACAGTATCAATCACATCTAAGGCAGAATGATAAAATAGGAAGATAGATAGAGAAATAAATACTGAAATGAGGAATCCACATAAATACATCCAGAGAGTCTAAGTGTCTACTGACATAACATTCTGAAAATCCTGTACAATACACGTCTCACTACTGAATATGAAATAATATATACAATCCAGATCTCAAAGGCAGAAAATAGAAGAACCTAGACTAGGGAGCCTCAATCTCTAAGCTAGTGGATCAGGCTAGAAATCTGGGTCACACATGCCATCTACAGCTGTCCCATAGAAGGTGTCAACGTAGGCCTCATCCTCTGTAAAATTTTCAACAGGTCCAGTCAGGACGGAAGCGAGCACAAAATATCTCACGCAGTTCATATCATGTTAGGAAATATAAAGCATGCAATAGAGTAAGGTACATGAAACGCTGAAAGAAGAATGTATAGAAACAGCAGAGATTTGATAATGAAAAATATCTATATATGATAAGTAAGACTGTTAGGAACATGTGATTTAGAGTACAATCTGGTTATGTAAACGGGCTAGGACAATGCAATGGTAACTCCATTGTACGTGGGTGTACAATAGACATATACAATAGTTATACAATGTTGTACAATAGGAATTAAGTACATAACCAATTCTACTCCCCCTCCCCAATCAATACACAAGGATCCACTCCCGTTACGTTATCTTGCACAATAGTGTACAATGTTATACAATGGATGTACAATATTATACAATAGATGTACAATGTTATACAATAGTTGTATAATGTCATACAATAGTGTACAATGGTCTATCCCTGGAACTCATGTGATACTGAGAGTACAATATGCACAAGGAGTATACAAGGATATAGGTATTCAATAAATACAATATGGAAGTGAAACGCAGATCACAATATGTATCTAGTGAATACAAGGGGATAACATCCCAAAAGGAGATCCATATAGTACCAATCCGTGATAACAATCGTGTCAGCATCAAGTACAGTAATCTAGAGCAAGAATGTAAATCCAGACAAGTATGAAACGGTCAGAGAATGTACTCGCCTCGTATCTGAATGTCTGAAGTAAATGTACTGTCCGAGATGAGGTACCTGACTCCTAGTTAGAGCAACACAAGTCAAGATGTACACAGAAAATGATAAATATAATCTACAATGTATCTACATGCTGTCTAGGTCAAACTAGACTAAAGTCAACACTTGGTCAACTCCAGTCAACTAGACTAGTTAAACTAGGTCAACTAGGTCAAATCCTAGCCCAACAAGTCTAATAAGTCTCACTTGGCCTAACCAAGCCTAGTCTAGCAATCACACACCAATCACAAGGCTATACAAGCCAAACACAAGCCATCACATTCAATATTATACATAAGGGAAAGGAAGCTAACATGTAAAGCTATGTGTGTGTGTGAATATGGAGGTGTACATGAAAAGAGAATTCAACACTAGACATTATATCACATATATGTATATATAACTATAGAAAAACTCTATTTACCACATTAACACATTTAGCCATGTATTGTATATATATATATCTATATATATATATATATATATATATATATATATATATAGAGAGAGAGAGAGAGAGAGAGAGAAGAGCATGTGTATGTGTTCATGGGTGTGTGTGTGTGTCATGAAAGTGCACAAGAACATGTGTGTGTTATCATGGAATGAGTGTTAGGCAATGTGTGAGTGAGAGTGTCAATGAGTGAGAGTGTGAGGGTTATATAGTGTAGTGTACATTGTGTGTGGAGTGATAGTGAGGCATGACAGTTGTGTAGCAAAGTGTCAATAGGAAGTTAACATTCACATATATGAGTTCTCATGTATCTCTTATTTAGTGAAACAAAACTAAATTCCAATTTTATTCCTAACAAGGCTACATATATTACATCTATTATTACATTACATTCATGCTTGCATTCATTCATCATTCATTTATTCTCTTGCACTACTATATGCACCATACATTACATACTATGGAACCTACATATTTATTACAAGCCATACTTATACATGCTTACATTAGATAGGATACTTACACCTCATACATTATTTATTTAACCATTTACTCATGCTTGCATTCTCTATTTAGTTACATAATGTATATACATTAACATGGGTTAAAATCAAATAGACATTATATTACACACAAGGGTGCACAAAATACATATGCCGAATAGTAACTCTTACTAATAATCAATACTATATCAATTAAGCATGAATTAAATTATAGGATTAAATTATGTTATAGATCTATGTGTTAGCTTTCCAAAACTTCAAACGGATCGCGTTTTCGTTTCCGGAAACTCCCGGAATCGCGAAAACACCGAGAATGTATTTGTCTTTCGTACAGCTGACACTCAAATAATTCTCCAGAAAGTTACAGAAAGAATTAGGCCTATTAATACATGTTTTTGGAAAGCTAACTTTAATACGCTTCTTTTAAAAAAAATGGGAGATTAAACCGAGCTTTGAGCTAGAAGTTATGACATTTCTAAGTTAGGGCTGAAATTAAAAACGTGGATAAAAATCATGACGGATTTGGATAGTTTGAGACAAAAGAACACAAGTATATAACATAATATATCAAGAACTCACTCTCTACACTAATATATATATGAGACACTATAGAACACATCTCCAATACAAAAATATGAGATTAAACATGTAATAATTCATTCATACATAACAACAACACATAGTGTGTCCAAATTTGGGGTTTTCTCACATGGACACAACCACAACACAAAGGACACTCCTATGACCTCCAAATGGACACGAAATGGACACAAATGGAGATATAACCATGGGGATCATTCCTATGGGTTCAAAATAAACCTATATGCATGAAGAAATGAAAAGGAGAAGGGATTTATACCTCCCGGTAGATCGAATCGAAAAAAAGCCTTCCCGGAGCGACACCGACACGTAGAGATTCCAAAAGGACATGAACGAGCTCCGAATCCTCCCAAACTTGGGTAGCTTCCTCCATGGCTAGAATGGAGAAGGAAAGAAGAAAATTGGGTGGTGAAATGGAAGAATTTGGTGGAGAAATTGCTAGGGATTGCTCTCTAGGAATTTGGGGAAGAACAAGAGAGAGAGTGTGGATGAGAATAATGAAATGAACTTGAGTCTATACTCTCCCAAAGTGGCTGTCCATATGGGGCTATTTGTCCTATTATGGTAAGGTCCAAAATGCCTCCACTAACCTATTCTATTAGTATTAGGAAAGGGCTAATTGGTTGGGGCTAAATTAGTCATTTTAAAGTCTCTAATCACACTAACCTTATCCATAATAATTAGTCTAACCTCTAACTAAAATATTTCTATCATGTGGACTAAATTTAATATCATGTGGGCCATGCCTAACTAGTGTGTGGGTCCCATTAGAGTCAAACTACTCCCGGGTCCCCGTTTCCAGTCGGATTGAGTTGAAATTCGAACCCGACTCAAATAACCCCAAAACAATATCATAAATAATAAAATGATATCAAAATAATTCAAAGAGGTCAAATGCAAAAATATCCTTAGGCCAAAAATGATATTAAAATATCATAATCACATGGTTAGGCTCTAGGTCAAACAGTCTCTAGGGTTTCACTAGCAAAACGTCAAAACCACAAGTCTTGAATTTAAATAGTTTAAAATAATCTAAAAATCACTAAAAATCATAATATAAAATAAATATCATTAAATAATAATTATAATTATAAAATTTCAAAATTATCTTCATCTGGAAAACTGGGTGTTACAATCCTACCCACCTTATAAAAATTTCGTCCTCGAAATTAAGATGATCGCACCCTTTTCTAGGCCGAACATAGACAAGGGTCAATCACTTGTCAATTTCCTCAACATCCTAGTACTTGGTCATCAGCTGGTCAACTTCTTAGAACTTTTACCTATGCTAGCTACCTAGTGTTGGCAAGTAGGGATTAGCAAAGAAAACTCTATAATAGACTAGCTCTTAACTTCCAAATCCTATCAAGTCACCCATAACTAATTACCCACAAGCTAAGCACACCAATCCCAAATATCACATATATATATATATATATATATATATATATATATATATATATATATATATATATATATGCTCAAGAACAACAACCCATCACATATATCCTAAGTATATCATCTATATATATAGACCTCTTAGTCCTAGGTGAAACTACAACTATGCTCAAGGGCAGGCTCTGGTTACTGGGTGCCTTACTGGAAGGGTAAAGGAAAACTATAATAAATCATCAAGGTTGTATGGCATACTACATCCTATACGTAACTGGTTGGTATCATAATAACAGGAAATTATCTGCAATGGGTTACTATTCTAACACCAAAGCTAACTATCACCTCTAGGGTACAGACACTCTACAAGTCACCATATCTATATACTATGAAGGAACTACTTATGAACAAGCTATACAAACTAAATATCCCTACTCCTAAGTCATTTATAACAATAAAAAGGGTATGATATTTTAAACCTTCTCAAGATATAATTTGCTAATCATATGCGTCTGAACAAAATTATGTTGTCTAGAGTCTTCATCATGCTAGTGAGCAAGGCTACGATAATCACAGAGTCCTTGACTAAGGTACGTACCTCTAGGTTTATGGTATTTAAAATTTTTGCATTGCCGCATGCGACGGCAAAAACCTTAAATTCCCATACCCAAGAAATACATCCGAAATATGACTACATGTCCTCACTATGCCACTAACACGACTATCGAAGATTCTAGATCCCATGATTTAGGTGACCTAGCCCATATGATTTTGAAGAAAAACAACATAACAAAAGAACAACCTGACAAACTTAATCAATCAGCAAGGAACAGATGGAATCAGATTTCAAGGTAGTTATAAAAGGCAATTTCGGGAATAGAATTGAGAAGAACGGAACTTGCAGCAAGATCTCCAACGGTCTGTGCATCATCTACTGTCCTGACGATAGCTCGTCCTGCTGGTTTCCTCCAGCCTGATGCTGATACTGCACAAATCTCTGTTGCTGATGCTGCATGAATCGCTGCTGCTGAGAGAAACTGGAAGCAAAGGGAAAAAGTCTCTGTACAGACGAAGGTGCACCTCCAATGTAACAGAAATGCCAACCTGAGTCGGCACAACAAAAGCTACGGTCTCGAGGCCCTGATGAACAGGACGAGAGGTGGCCAGCCTCTCGATAGTATCCCCCGAACCGAAGTGATAAGATCGTGTCTTCATAACCATCATGAAGACAGATCAAAACAAGAAGCAATTTCTGAGAATGAAGCAAAAATTCAAAGGAGAACATTTTATATTCAAGGGAAGTCAATAAGCAACAATTTTAGACAAAGGAATCTGATTAAGAGTTTTTCCTAATGTGATTGAGTATCTCTAAAAATAATCCTGATCCTGCTGCAGGCTGTATTGATACTCTAGTTCGAATACCACTACATAAACTCGACCTGCATGGGCCACCACTAAAAACGTGTCATGACCCGCACCCACTATGAGGGTACGAGAACGTAACAACGCCCAGCCTACGTCGCAGTATCGGTGGTAGAACGCTGTCCTAGGTCAATCATCTAACAATATAAAGGTACCTGTACAGTATATACACTCCGAATGGAGGTGACATAGCAATATACAGTCTCAATCACTTCTAAGGCAGAATGATAAAATAGGAAGATAGATAGAGAAATAAATAATGAAATGAGGAATCCACATAAATACATCCAGAGAGTCTAAGTGTCTACTGACATAACAATCTGAAAATCCTGCACAATACACGTCTCACTACTGAATATGAAATAATATATACAATCCAGATCTCAAAGGCAGAAAATAGAAGAACCTAGACTAGGGAGCCTCAGTCTCTAAGCTAGTAGATCAGGCTAGAAATCTGAGTCACACATGCCATCTACAGCTGTCCCATAGAAGGTGTCTACGCAGGCCTCATCCTCTGTAAAATTTTCAACAGGTCCAGTAAGGACGGGAGCGAGCACAAAATATCTCACGCAGTTCATATCATGTTAGGAAATATAAAGCATGCAATAGAGTAAGGTACATGAAACGCTGAAAGAAGAATGTATAGAAACAGCAGAGATTTGATAATAAAAAATATCTATATATGATAAATAAGACTGTAAGGAACATGTGATTTAGAGTACAATCTGGTTATGTAAACGGGCTAGGACAATGCAATGGTAACTCCATTGTACGTGGGTGTACAATAGACATATACAATAGTTATACAATATTGTACAATAGGAATTGAGTATATAACCAATTCTACTCTCCCTCCCCAATCAATACACAAGGATCCACTCCTGTTACGTTATCTTGCACAATAGTGTACAATGTTATACAATGGATGTACAATATTATACAATAGATGTACAATGTTATATAATAGTTGTACAATGTCATACAATAGTGTACAATGGTCTATCCCTGGGACTCATGTGATACTGAGAGTACAATATGCACAAGGAGTATACAAGGATATAGGTATTCAATAAATACAATATGGAAGTGAAACGCACATCACAATATGTATCTAGTGAATACAAGGGGATAACATCCCAAAAGGAGATCCATATAGTACCAATCCGTGATAACAATCGTGTCAGCATCAAGTACACTAATTTGGAGCAAGAATGTAAATCCAGACAAGTATGAAACGGTCAGAGAATGTACTCGCCTCGTATCTGAATGTCTGAAGTAAATGTACTGTCCGAGATGAGGTACCTGACTCCTAGTTAGAGCAACACAAGTCAAGATGTACACAGGGAATGATAAATATAATCTACAATGCATCTACATGCTGTCTAGGTCAAACTAGACTAAAGTCAACACTTGGTCAACTCCAGTCAACTAGACTAGTCAAACTAGGTCAACTAGGTCAAATCTTAGCCCAACAAGTCTAATAAGTCTCACTTGGCCTAACCAAGCCTAGTCTAGCAATCACACACCAATCACAAGGCTATACAAGCCAAACACAAGCCATCACATTCAATATTATACATAAGGAAAAGGAAGCTAACATGTAAAGCTATGTGTGTGTGTGAACATGGAGGTGTACATGAAAAGAGAATTCAACACTAGGCATTATATCACATATATGTATATATAACTATAGAAAAACTCTATTTACTACATTAACACATTTAGCCATGTATAGTATATATATATATATATATATATATATATATATATATATATATATTAAATATATATATATATAGTGAGAGAGAGAGAGAGAAGAGCATGTGTATGTGTTCATGGGTGTGTGTGTGTGTCATGAAAGTGCACAAGAACATGTGTGTGTTATCATGGAATGAGTGTTAGGCAATGTGTGAGTGAGAGTGTCAATGAGTGAGGGTGTGAGGGTTATATAGTGTAGTGTGCATTGTGTGTGGAGTGATAGTGAGGCATGACAGTTGTGTAGCAAAGTGTCAATAGGAAGTTAACATTCACATATATGAGTTCTCATGTATCTCTTATTTAGTGAAACAAAACTAAATTCCAGTTTTATTCCTAACAAGGCTACATATATTACATCTATTATTACATTATATTCATGCTTGCATTCATTCATCATTCATTTATTCTCTTGCACTACTATATGCACCATACATTACATACTATGGAACCTACATATTCATTACAAGCCATACTTATACATGCTTACATTAGATAGGATACTTACACCTCATACATTATTTATTTAACCATTTACTCATGCTTGCATTCTTAATTTAGTTACATAATGTATATACATTAACATGGGTTAAAATTAAATAGACATTATATTACACACAAGGGTGCACAAAATGCATATGCCGAATAGTAACTCCTACTAATAATCAATACTGTATCAACTCAGTATGAATTAAATTCTAGGATTAAAGTATGTTATAAATCTATGTGTTAGCTTTCCAAAACTTTAAACGGATCGCGTTTTCGTTTCCGGAAACTCCCGGAATCGCGAAAACACCGAGAACACGTTTGTCTTTCGTACAGCTGACACTCAAATAATTCTCCAGAAAGTTACAGAAAGAATTAGGCCTACTAATACATGTTTTTGGAAAGCTAACTTTAATACGCTTCTTTTAAAAAAAGCGGAAGATTAAACCAAGCTTTGAGCTAGAAGTTATGACATTTCTAAGTTAGGGCTGAAACTAAAAATGTGGATAAAAATCATGACGGATTTGGATAGTTTGAGACAAAAGAACACAAGTATATAACATAATATATCAAGAACTCACTCTCTACACTAATATATATATATGAGACACTATAGAACACATCTCCAATACAAAAATATGAGATTAAACATGTAATAATTCATTCATACATAACAACAACACATAGTGTGTCCAAATTTGGGGTTTTTCCACATGGACACAACCACAACACAAAGGACACTCCTATGACCTCCAAATGGACAAGAAATGGACACAAATGGAGATATAACCATGGGGATCATTCCTATGGGTTCAAAATAAACCTATATGCATGAAGAAATAAAAAGGAGAAGGATTTATACCTCCCGGTGGATCGAATCGAAGAAAAGCCTTCCCGGAGCGACACCGACACGTAGAGATTCCAAAAGGACACGAACGAGCTCCGAATCCTCCCAAACTTGGGTAGCTTCCTCCTTGGCTAGAATGGAGAAGGAAAGAAGAAAATTTGGTGGTGAAATGGAAGGATTTGGTAGAGAAATTGCGAGGGATTGCTCTCTAGGAATTTGGAGAAGAACAAGAGAGAGAGTGTAGATGAGAATAATGAAATGAACTTGAGTCTATCCTCTCCCAAAGTGGCTGGCCATATGGGGCTATTTGTCCTATTATGGTAAGGTCCAAAATGCCCCCACTAACCTATTCTATTAGTATTAGGAAAGGGCTAATTGGTTGGGGCTAAATTAGTTATTCTAAAGTCTCTAATCATACTAACCTTATCCATAATAATTAGTCTAATCTCTAACTAAAATATTTCTATCATGTGGACTAAATTTAATATCATGTGGGCCATGCCTAACTAGTGTGTGGGTCCCACTAGAGTCAAACTACTCCCGGGACCCCGTTTCCAGTCAGATTGAGTTGAAATTCGAACCCGACTCAAATAACCCCAAAACAATATCATAAATAATAAAATGATATCAAAATAATTCAAAGAGGTCAAATGCAAAAATATCCTTAGGCCAAAAATGATATTAAAATATCATAATCACATGGTTAGGCTCTAGGTCAAACAGTCTCTAGGGTTTCACTAGCAAAACGTCAAAACCACAAGTCATGAATTTAAATAGTTTAAAATAATCTAAAAATCACTAAAAATCATAATATAAAATAAATATCATTAAATAATAATTATAATTATAAAATTTCAAAATTATCTTCATCTGGAAAACTGGGTGTTATAATCCTACCCACCTTATAAAAATTTTGTCCTCGAAATTAAGATGATCGTACCCTTTTCTAGGCCGAACATAGACAAGGGTCAATCACTAGTCAATTTCCTCAACATCCTAGTACTTGGTCATCAGCTGGTCAACTTCTTAGGACTTTTACCTATGCTAGCTACCTAGTGTTGGGAACTAGGGATTAGCAAAGAAAACTCTATAATAGACTAGCTCTTTACTTCCAAATCCTATCAAGTCACCCATAACTAATTACCCACAAGCTAAGCACACCAATCCCAAATATCACATATATATATATATGCTCAAGAACAACAATCCATCACATATATCCTAAGTATATCATCTATATATATAGACCTCTTAGTCCTAGGTGAAACTATAACTATGCTCAAGGGCAGGCTCTGGTTACTGGGTGCCTTACTGGAAGGGTAAAGGAAAACTATAATAAATCATCAAGGTTGTATGGCATACTTCATCCTATACGTAACTGGTTGGTATCATAATAACAGAGAATTATCTACAATGGGTTACTATTCTAACACCAAAGCTAACTATCACCTCTAGGGTACAGACACTCTACAAGTCACCATATCTATATATTATGAAGGAACTACTTATGAACAAGCTATACAAACTAAATATCCCTACTCCTAAGTCATTTATAACAATAAAAAGGGTATGATGTTTTAAACCTTCTCAAGATATAATCTGCTAATCATATGCGTCTGCCCAAAATCATGTTGTCTAGAGTTTTCATCATGCTAGTGAGCAAGGCTACGATAATCACAGAGTCCTTGACTAAGGTACGTACCTCTAGGTTTATGGTATTTAAAATTTTTGCATTGCCGCGTGCGACGGCAAAAACCTTAAATTTCCATACCCAAGAAATACATCCGAAATCTGACTACATGTCCTCACTATGCCACTAACACGACTATCGAAGATTCTAGATCCCATGATTTAGGTGACCTAGCCCATATGATTTTGAAGAAAAACAACATAACAAAAGAACAACCTGACAAACTTAATCAATCAGCAAGGAACAGATGGAATCGGATTTCACGGTAGTTATAAAAGGCAATTTCGGGAATGGAATTGAGAAGAACGGAACTTGCAGCAAGATCTCCAACGGTCTGTGCATCCTCCACTGTCCTGACGATAGCTCGTCCTGATGGTTTCCTCCAGCCTGATGCTGATACTGCATAAATCTCTGTTGCTGATGCTGCATGAATCGCTGCTGCTGAGAAAAAATCGGAAGCGAAGGGAAAAAGTCTCTGTACAGACGGAGGTGCACCTCCAATGTAACAGAAATGCCAACCTGAGTCGACACAACAGAAGCTACGGTCTCGAGGCCCTGATGAACAGGACGAGAGGTGGCCAGCCTCTCGATAGTATCCCCCGAACCGAAGCGATAAGATCGTGTCTTCATAACCATCATGAAGACAGATCAAAACAAGAAGCAATTTTTGAGAATGAAGAAAAAAATTCAAAGGAGAACAGTTTATATTCAAGGGAAGTCAATAAGTAACAATTTTAGACAAAGGAATCTGATTAAGAGTTTTTTCTAATGTGATTGAGTACCTCTAAAAATAATCATAATCCTGCTGCAGGCTGTAGTGATACTCTAGTTCGAATACCACTACATAAACTCGACCTACATGGGCCACCACTAAAAATGTGTTACGACTCGCACCTACTATGAGGGTACGAGAACGTAACAACGCCCAGCCTACGCCGCAGTGTTGGCGGTAGAACGCTGTCCTAGGTCAATCATCTAACAATATAAAGGTACCTGTACAGTATATACACTCCGAATGGAGGTGACATAGCAATATACAGTCTCAATCACTTCTAAGGCAGAATGATAAAATAGGAAGATAGATAGAGAAATAAATAATAAAATAGGGAATCCACATAAATACATCCAGAGAGTCTAAGTGTCTACTGACATAACAATCTGAAAATCCTGCACAATACACGTCTCACTACTGAATATGGAATAATATATACAATCCAGATCTCAAAGGCAGAAAATAGAAGAACCTAGACTAGGGAGCCTCAGTCTCTAAGCTAATGGATCAGGCTAGAAATCTGGGTCACACATGCCATCTACAGCTGTCCCATAGAAGGTGTCTACGCAGGCCTCATCCTCTGTAAAATTTTCAACAGGTCCGGTCAGGACGGGAGCGAGCACAAAATATCTCACGCAGTTCATATCATGTTAGGAAATATAAAGCATGCAATAGAGTAAGGTACATGAAACGCTGAAAGAAGAATGTATAGAAACAGCAAAGATTTGATAATGAAAAATATCTATATATGATAAGTAAGACTGTAAGGAACATGTGATTTAGAGTACAATCTGGTTATGTAAACGGACTAGGACAATGCAATGGTAACTCCATTGTATGTGGGTGTACAATAGACATATACAATAGTTATACAATGTTGTACAATAGGAATTGAGTACATAACCAATTCTACTCCCCTCCCCAATCAATACACAAGGATCCACTCCCGTTACGTTATCTTGCACAATAGTGTACAATGTTATACAATGGATGTACAATATTATACAATAGATATACAATATTATACAATAGTTGTACAATGTCATACAATAGTGTACAATGGTCTATCCCTGGGACTCATGTGATACTGAGAGTACAATATGCACAAGGAGTATACAAGGATATAGGTATTCAATAAATACAATATGGAAGTGAAACGCACATCACAATATGTATCTAGTGAATACAAGGGGATAACATCCCAAAAGGAGATCCATATGGTACCAATCCGTGATAACAATCGTGTCAGCATCAAGTACAGTAATCTAGAGCAAGAATGTAAATCCAGACAAGTATAAAACGGTCAGAGAATGTACTCGCCTTGTATCTGAATGTCTGAAGTAAATGTACAGTCCGAGATGAGGTACCTGACTCCTAGTTAGAGCAACACAAGTCAAGATGTACACAGGGAATGATAAATATAATCTACAATGCATCTACATGCTGTCTAGGTCAAACTAGACTAAAGTCAACACTTGGTCAACTCCAGTCAACTAGACTAGTCAAACTAGGTCAACTAGGTCAAATCCTAGCCCAACAAGTCTAATAAGTCTTACTTGGCCTAACCAAGCCTAGTCTAGCAATCACACACCAATCACAAGGCTATACAAGCCAAACACAAGCCATCACATTCAATATTATACATAAGGGAAAGGAAGCTAACATGTAAAGCTATGTGTGTGTGTGTGAACATGGAGGTGTACATGAAAAGAGAATTCAACACTAGGCATTATATCACATATATATATATATATATATATATATATATATAGAGAGAGAGAGAGAGAGAGAGAGAGAGAGAAGAGCATGTGTATGTGTTCATGGGTGTGTGTGTGTGTGTCATGAAAGTGCACAAGAACATGTGTGTGTTATCATGGAATGAGTGTTAGGCAATGTGTGAGTGAGAGTGTCAATGTGTGAGGGTGTGAGGGTTATATAGTGTAGTGTGCATTGTGTGTGGAGTGATAGTGAGGCATGACAGTTGTGTAGCAAAGTGTCAATAGGAAGTTAACATTCACATATATGAGTTCTCATGTATCTCTTATTTAGTGAAACAAAACTAAATTCCAGTTTTATTCCTAACAAGGCTACATATATTACATCTATTATTACATTACATTCATGCTTGCATTCATTCATCATTTATTTATTCTCTTGCACTACTATATGCACCATACATTACATACTATGGAACCTACATATTCATTACAAGCCATACTTATACATGCTTACATTAGATAGGATACTTACACCTCATACATTATTTATTTAACCATTTACTCATGCTTGCATTCTCTATTTAGTTACATAACATATATACATTAACATGGGTTAAAATCAAATAGATATTATATTACACACAAGGGTGCACAAAATGCATATGCCGAATAGTAACTTCTACTAATAATCAATACTGTACAAACTCAGCATGAAATTAAATTCTAGGATTAAAGTATGTTATAGATCTATGTGCTAGCTTTCCAAAACTTCAAACGGATCACGTTTTCGTTTCCGAAAACTCCCGGAATCGCGAAAACACCGAGAACGCGTTTGTCTTTCGTACAGCTGACACTCAAATAATTCTCCAGAAAGTTACATAAATAATTAGGCCTATTAAAACATGTTTTTGGAAAGCTAACTTTAATATGCTTCTTTTAAAAAAACGGGAGATTAAACCGAGCTTTGAGCTAGAAGTTATGACATTTCTAATTTAGGACTGAAATTAAAAACGTGGATGAATATCATGACGGATTTGGATAGTTTGAAACAAAAGAACACAAGTATATAACATAATATATCAAGAACTCACTCTCTACACTAATATATATATATATGAGACACTATAGAACACATCTCCAATACAAAAATATGAGATTAAATATGTAATAATTCATTCATACATAACAACAACACATAGTGTGTCCAAATTTGGGGTTTTCCCACATGGACACAACCACAACACAAAGGACACTCCTATGACCTCCAAATGGACACGAAATGGACACAAATGGAGATATAACCATGGGGATCATTCCTATGGGTTCAAAATAAACCTATATGCATGAAGAAATGAAAAGAAGAAGGGATTTATACCTCCCGGTAGATCGAATCGAAGAAAAGCCTTCCCGGAGCGACACCGACACGTAGAGATTCCAAAAGGACACGAACGAGCTCCGAATCCTCCCAAACTTGGGTAGCTTCCTCCTTGGCTAGAATGGAGAAGGAAAGAAGAAAATTTGATGGTGAAATGGAAGGATTTGGTGGAGAAATTGCTAGGGATTGCTCTCTAGGAATTTAGAGAAGAACAAGAGAGAGAGTGCGGATGAGAATAATGAAATAAACTTGAGCCTATCCTCTCCCAAAGTGGCTGGCCATATGGGGCTATTTGTCCTATTATGGTAAGGTCCAAAATGCCTCCACTAACCTATTCTATTATTATTAGAAAAGGGCTAATTGGTTGGGGCTAAATTAGTCATTCTAAAGTCTCTAATCACACTAACCTTATCCATAATAATTAGTCTAACCTCTAACTAAATTATTTCTATCATGTGGACTAAATTTAATATCATGTGGGTCATGCCTAACTAGTATGTGGGTCCCACTAGAGTCAAACTACTCCCGGGTCCCTGTTTCCAGTCGAATTGAGTTGAAATTCGAACCCGACTCAAATAACCCCAAAACAATATCATAAATAATAAAATAATATCAAAATAATTCAAAGAGGTCAAATGCAAAAATATCCTTAGGCCAAAAATGATATTAAAATATCATAATCACATGGTTAGGCTCTAGGTCAAACAGTCTCTAGGGTTTCACTAGCAAAACGTCAAAACCACAAGTCATGAATTTAAATAGTTTAAAATAATCTAAAAATCACTAAAAATCATAATATAAAATAAATATCATTAAATAATAATTATAATTATAAAATTTCAAAATTACCTTCATCTGGAAAACTGGGTGTTACAGCCGGAGAAGGCACACATAGCCCTCTCGGACCCTAAGATTAAAGCTGCGATGGACTTTTCCGTTCCAACCCCAGTACTCACAGATGAAGAGCTAGGAGAATATATCTTTGCTGATGTAGATGCACCATTTCTGGACAATATAATCCCACGGGACAAAATCTCGTGTTTCATCAATAATAGAGTGTCTTTTAATTATTCTAGTCTTCCACATTAGAATGCCATATATACATTAGATAACGCTCTACGGTCGTTGCAAACACAAATAACGACCGTCCATCATGTAAATCGAGAATTCCCGTCCCAAGGGGTCTGTTTTGTAGTCCCGCCGCAGAATCGAGACAAAGAATTCATAATCTTCGGCAAAGTTGAGCGTCATCAAGACCTCCCGCCACTCGAACCAGAACCAGATACCGACAGAATACAAATCTATCAGTACCCGGACAAGGCAAAGTACCTCATCCAAAAGATGGGTATGATCTAAAAAGCAACACTGAACTACGGTAAGGGTCGACGTCTTCCTCTCCGGCTCCCAACACCTAAAGGAAAGCCGCAGGACTACTATCATCGAACTCGACGAGGGGTGGGCTATGTCACGCCGCCATCAACTCTAGAGAGTTCGGAGGGAGAAGAAGTAGAACATTCTCAATCATCCAAAGCATCAACTTGGGATTCCGATACCAGTATCGGATCATTCTTCAAGAAAGTGCTATCAGCCAACATGACATCTGCACAATCTCGAGAAGATAAAGGCGAAGACCAAACGCCATAATTCTTCGAAGAAGAACCCTGGGCTCAACGCCTAGAAAAACAATGGGAGTCTCGTTTTGAATTACGCGAACCTCCTACCGAAGACGAAGTCGAACAGATCGACCTTGTGGATGGTTCTTCTTCCAAACCCATCTTCATCAGCAAGAGTCTAAAGGGACCAGACCGGGAGTCTCTAATCCAATTGGCTAAAGAATATATCGATATCTTCGCCTGGAGCTACAAAGATATGCCGGGACTTGATCCTCAGATCGCGATGCATAGGCTCAACATCTTACCTGATGCCAAATCTATCAAACAACAACAGCAACGCTTTCGTCCTGACATCATGAACGCCATCGATCAAGAGGTGGACAAACTCTTGACCAGCGGCTTCATCCATGAAGAACAACACCCGGACTGGGTGGCCAACGTCGTCCTTGTCACCAAGAAGAACAGGAAGATACGAGTCCGTATCGACTTCAGGGATCTCAATACTGCTTGCCCGAAGGACGAATTCTCGCTTCCAATCACTGACGTGATGATCGACAACACATGTGGCTTCGAACGCATGTCTTTCATGGACGGGTATTCGGGCTACAACCAGATCAAGATGTTTCCCGATGACGCAAAACACACCTCATTTAGGACTCCGAAGGAGATTTTCTGCTACACGGTGATGCCCTTCGGCTTGAAGAACGTTGGTGCAACATACCAACGAGCTATGAGCACCATCTTCCGTCAGCATCTTCACAAGACAGTCGAATGCTATGTTGATGACATCGCAGTCAAGAGCCGTCTCAAAGAAGATCACGTACAAGACCTTAAGACAGTCTTCGATCTCATGCGAGCGCATCAACTCAAGATGAACCCTGCTTAATCCTTCCTAGGAATTTCTAGCAAAAAATTCTTGGGCTTCATTAACACGGCGAAAGGCATTCATGCCGATCCCGAGAAGACCAAAGCCATCCTTGACATGGACCCTCCAAAGAACCTCCGAGAACTTCGAGGCCTGTAGGGGCGTCTGGCATACATCCGGAGGTTTATAGCAAATCTTTCCAGAAAATGCCAACCCTTTACCTAGCTCATGAAGAAGGGTGTCTCTTATGTCTGGACAGAGGAATGCCAAAAAGCTTTCGACGATATCAAGGCTTACTTGACAAGCCCGCCAGTCCTGGTGGCACCCGTCACCGGCAAACTATTTCTCCTCTACGTCCGTGCCATGGATCATTCCTTCGGCGCTCTGCTGGCTCAGAATAGCGATGCAGGCTATGAGTAAGCTATCTACTACCTCAGTAGGACACTGATCGGGGCAGAACACCGGTACAATCCCGTCGAAAAGGAGTATTTGGCTTTGGTATTCGCCATCCAGAAGACTCGCCATTATGTCTCGGGCCAGACAATTCACGTCATCTCCCGAGTCAATCTGCTCAGGGTTCTCATGACGAAGCCAGGATCATTGAACTCCCGGCTCGCTACATGGGCAATCATGTTAACGCCATACAACATGGTGTTTGTTCCACAAAAAGCCGTCAAGGGTCAAGCTCTGGCCGACTTTTTAGCCGCGAACCCCATCCCAGAGTCCTCCAGACTCTATGAAGACAACCCGGATGAGGTCGAAGAATCAAACGTCACCGAAGAAAGCTCCATCTGGCGGATGTTTTTCGACGGCGCTTCAAGAACAGGCCCAAAGGCCAAATCATCGCCGGAGTGGGGGTAGTCTTAGTCTCCATCGATCCGCTGGTCATCCAGCGTGCTTACTCCCTTTCGAAGCCGTGCTCCAACAATGTTGCTGAGTACAAAGCTCTTATCATGGGACTCCAGCTGGCGTAACAGCTGGGGGTGGATCATATGGAAGCCTACGGCGACTCAAAACTTGTCGTTAACCAGATCAGAGGGCAATACGCCGTTCGCCATGAAGACCTGGTTCCTTACCATGAAGTTGCATTGAACATCATTTCAACCTTCACCAAGTTCTTCATCGAACATGTGCCTCGTTTACAAAACCTGGAGGCTGACGCTCTGGCTGGCCTCGCAGCCTCATTGGCAGCATCCCTCGGGACTCAGCACTACGTCACGATAGTTGGTCGAGACCTAGTTTGTCCTAATAATAATCTATGCTCACAAATAGCCCATGCCATGTCAACAAATACTGGCGTTAATGTCCGAGACTCGAGGTTCCCGTTCATCGAGTTTGCTGTCTACGGAATTCTCCTAGAAGATCCAAAAGAAGCCGTCTCAGTCAAAAGGCATTCCCTTCGATTCTATTATGATACAGCTACTAAAATGTTGTACCAACGCTCCTACGATGGACTTCTCCTTCGATGTTTATCCAACGAAGAAGCAGCCGAAGCCCTTCGAGAAGCTCACGATGAAACTTGCGGGGTCCACCAACCTGGCCCTAAGTTGTAGGATCGACTGCGACGCATGGGTTATTACTGGCCAACCATGGCAGCCGACGCTGTCGACTATGCTAAGAAATGCCATGCTTGCTAGCTTCATGCCGACTTCATTCATACACCGTCGGAACCACTACATCCTACGGTCGTCTCTTGGCCCTTTGAGGCTTGGGGCATGGACATTATAGGATCGATCATCCCTCCTTTATCAAGGGGACACCGCTTCATCCTAGCCATCACCGACTACTTCTCCAAATGGGCAGAAGCAGTTCCGCTGGCGGAAGTGAAGAGTGCTAGGGTGATCAGCTTCATCAAGCACCATATTATTTACCGTTTCGGGGTACCTCGGAGGATTATCTACGATAACGGTCCTCAGTTCATCAGCCATGTTTTTGGCAGATTCTGTGACAAGAATCGCATTCAAAATGTGGCATCAACCGTCCACAATTTGGCAGCAAACGGATTGGCTGAGGCGTTCAACAAGACTATCGTCAGGCTACTCAAAAAAGTCGTGTCATCCAACAAACACGACTGGGACGAAAATCTCGACGAATTCCTTTGGGCCTACCGTACAACGGTACGGACTTCGACGGACAACACACCATTCTCCTTAGTCTACGGGAGCGAAGCGGTACTGCCTCTCGAGATCCAGATACCCTTATTCCGTGTAGCAATCACAAATCAACTCATAGAAGAAGACAATCAACGTTGCCGTCTATGAGAATTGGAGGCACTTGACGAAAAATGTCTCCTAGCTCAACAGCGCATCGAACTCTATCAAGCCCGTATATCACAAGCTTTCAACAAGAAGGTCAAGCAGAGGACTTTCCAAGTAGGCGACCTGGTTCTGGCAGTCAGGAGGCCAATGGTGTTAACACACAAAACACCAGGAAAGTTCGAGCCCAAATGGGAGGGACCTTTCATCATAGAGACGGTATACTCAAACGGTGCTTACCGCCTCGTCCGATCAAACGGGAACTTGTTCATGATGCCCATCAACGGCAAGTTCCTAAAGAAGTACTACTCTTGACATCATTCAGATATGTACTTCCACCTCTATCCAACAAAGGAGTCAGTGGACCTGATCATCAGAGCTCACATACACCTCCCTTTCACAAAAATCCTATGCTTTCGGAGCCCAGTTGTTCCATTGCATTCTATCTCTAGTAGAAGGACAACCACGTCCATATTACCTCTGAGTTGCTCCTCTACACCATACAAAGCAGAATCTTACGCTCCGTAAGACTACGCTTCCCATCATGTTTATCACGTCCACATTACCTCTGAGTAAATATCCCGTACAAACAACCCCTGCGTTGTCGTACATTAATCGCAGAACTTCCATGTCCACATTACCTCTGAGTAGTTCCGCGTATCCCCCCAGAGTCATTCCTACCACGTCCATAACACCTCTGAGTAGAAAGATGCCATCATTTGAACCCCATATTTGCCATGTCTACATTACCTCTAAACGAACATATCAGGTTCTCTCAAACTTATTATCTGTACCTAACAACTAAGGTACGCAAAAGATAATAGGTCCACACAAATTATCAAGTTTATGACAGCAGAAAAATGAACACACCACAAAACTCTTCATTCTTTATTTAAAAGTAAAGAATTACATCCCCAGCAGGAGTAGCAAATTACACAAAATAACAAAGAAAGGGAAGAGGCTACAATCCCTAAGCATCACCAGGATTGGCTGACAGCTCCTCGATCCGACGCTTCAAGTCTGCCGTCCGAGTCTCTGCGGTAACCAGGACTCGGCGTTCGACTTCTTGACACATCATTTCTATGGCCTCAAGAGAAGTGTCATCCTCATACTTCTCGTCCAACTGTTGCCGCTGCTGAGCCAAAGACAGAGCCTGGCGGGTGAAAGCTGCTTCCTCCTCCTTAGATGCTACATATTCAGCTTGGACTCGCTCAGCATCTAACAAGAGTTAGGCACGCTGGTCTTCACGGAGGTAAATCTTGGCATTAACCTCCGCTATACTAGCGTCCAACGCAACTCGCGACTCCACCTTCTCCTATGTGGACTGAGATTGCCGCAGCCTTAGTTTCAGCCACCTCGTGCTCCCAAACAGCCATGGTGGCCTGATAAGATGACTTAGTTTCAGCGATCAACTTCTCTTTTTTTGCGTCTATCAGGGCGGAGAGATCATTTCGCTGGATATACTAAAACTCGAAAAGTAGCTGGTCTAGATCGGCCACCGATGCCTCCAGAATCTCGACCATATGATCATGGCCCTGGTGGGAACGTATCAAACTAATGTGGGGGAGTGCCAGGGTTTTTGTCGTCGCAAAACTCCCATTGGCATCCATCACCGCCGATACGCCCCTCTGTAGCATCTTATACATCGCCTCAATGATAAACTTCATATACTCATCTGCATCTGCCAGCACTTGTGGCGTCATAGTAGGAGTTAGAGGAGCTGCTCTAGACGGTGGACCGAAAGAAGACCCGCCGGATTCAATCTGCGAGACTGAAACCTCGGCATCAACGGACTCTCCCTCAACAGGGGCTTGAACTTCGTTACTGGCCCGAGGAGCCAAAAGAACGGAAGGAGCCGAGAGGGGCGTCGATATCGTACACCAAGTAGAAGGAGCAACAAAGGGTTCTAGCAAACCCTTACCCTTCCCATGCTCGGAGGGACCACCGACGTCAGGGGCTACCTCATCCGTCCCCAACACACTATCAGCAAGCCGTACGGGACCTTCCCCCTCTGGCAAAGCAGCAAGATCAGCACTTTTTCCTGACTCGGCTCCCCTGGAGTCAGGCTCGGCGGACAAGTCTCAGTTTCATCATCGAATCCCTCCGCAGGGATGGAATCTATCGCTACCTCCCGTTCGGCAGCTACCTCAGCCTCCACTGCTGAGTCTGGGGTAGGGCTCGGCAACGCTGCAGCCGACCTCCCCTCATCATGACAAGGAGGAGAATCAACCCTCTCCTCTGTTTCAACCATGTTTGTTACTCCCGCAACAGGCTCATTCATCTCTGTAGGAACGTCATCTGACGACAACGAACTCCACTCTACTTCCTCATCTGGGAGCCCCGTGTCTGCTGGGCCCTCAATATCCAAGGCCCCCACGTTGGCTTGCGCCATCCCGAAAACTACTGCATCCTCAGTTTCTCTTCTGACATAATCTGGAGATACTAAAGTCTCCGCAGGAATGACATTGTCAGGATTCTCCTCCATGGGAGACATTACCATCAGAGGAATGCGCTCATTAGAAGAGCTCGCCACCTCCTTCGGTTTACTGATGCCCGATTTCGAAACACGGGTTTTCTTCTTCGACGATTCCTACAAGAAGAAAAGCATAGGTCACAAAAATGACAGAATGAGCCAGACTGTGGAGGATATCTTTACCTCCGCAGGGACTATTCTATTGGCGTTACAAATGGCACCCCCGTAGACTTTGGAGTCGTCAATTTCCTCGACCTTTTTGGTGCAGACGAATCGACTTCTGCGTCAGCTCGTCTCTTCCCAGCTAGGGGATCTTCCCGAGTGCCTCCTGTTGACACTGCAGCAGCACCCCGATATCCCGCCAATTCCGGTAGACGATATGATCGAGCCGTCACCAACATGTTCCTCGTAGCCTCTAGCTGAGTTCCAACAATGAAGCTGGTCTCCCTATCATAATCAGGAGGCACAGTATTCATGGCACAATACAGCTTAACGGCCGAATACAGGATCTGTGGCCGAGGGTTATGAACTGGTGTATTGAAACGAACCCCAGTGCACCCGGCATTGTAATATTGCCAACCCCGTGCTCCATTCAGTAATGTCCTACCAAACCCCAGACTGTTATTGGGGTTTCGTAACATTAGCTGGGTGTAACCAAACTGGCGAGTAAACCGACTTGGGAGATATGGCTCCAGATAACACTTATTTTGGTTGCGGTAGACCAAGTGGGAAGGCCGAATGCTCTGCAACCAACGAAATTTCTATTTTGGCAGAGTGATCGCATCCTCACCAGAGTCTTCCAAATCTTGGTCAGCCTCTAAATCTTTGAGGATGGGACTGACCTTGACGATCTCCCACCCCTGAAGATAAGACAAGACTCTCCTACAGATGGGAACGCCGGTGTGCAGCCACTTCCTCTTGTAGAAGCGGCTGATAAAGGCGTCACCTTCAACGTGATCCTCTTCAGGACCCGAACTAATCACGTTCGGGTGATGCAGAATCAACCATCCCATCAGATAATGGAATGGTAGCTCAGCCCAGGGAAAGTTGTCGTTCCTACCTCTCCCATGGATCACATCATCAACAAAAGCCCTCAAACCCCGCAACAGGTTACACACCATCGCGGGGAGGAGAGCCAAAGGGCGACCAAAAACCAATTTCATCGCTGGCAAAATGAGGTTCCTGGTTACCCTCTCCACGGAGCCAGATCCGCCCGAGAACACACAGTCCCGGAGCCATATCATCAAGTATGCAGTCAACACTACCTTGGATGACATCCGGTCCACACAATGCCAAAAACAGCTGTACACGTCTTTGCCACTCTCATTTGAACGGAGGGCCTTCTCGCCTAGTCGGCTCATTTCGGAAGTTACTCTGCGGATTTCAGCCCATGCGGAGTCGTAAATCGGATCTTCGAGGAGTCCGCCAAATCCTGCTTGAAGACATAATCCCTCCAAGAAGTCACATGAGGCTGAGTCTTGCCTTTGTCCTTCCGTTGCATCAGATAATGATGGCTCACCACCTCTTTGAAAACAGCCATCATCTTCGGGTCCTTCTTTTCCAGAACAAGGATCTTTTCATTTGACGGGAAATATTCCTCGTACGGTTCCGAGCCCTACGGAAGCTTGGACACCTCATACATCTCATGGAGAGCCAATCCTAACTCCCCTACTGGAGTAAAGAAAGTGCCAGTCTAGGCATTGAACATTTCCAAGAGCGCAAGGAACATATGCATATTGAGATCCACGCCAGCCTGTGTGGCACGGATAGCGGCCGTCAGCCCAATCTCTTTAAGCTCAGCCTTGAACTTTGACAACACCCAAAGGGTCAACTCGTCCCACTTCGGCACGTGGTGACACCAACCTTCAACCCTAAAGCCACATTTTGGATACATAACCTTCGATGTTAGTATCCTATTTGCGAAGGTCGAAGCACTAAAGGCAAAGGTGTCATTAGGGACCTCACTATAAAGGCTCACAGGGCGCAAAGTTCGGCAACTGAACGAGGGCCCGGCTCACGAGGCGGCCAAGGTATCCCTTTGATTCGAAGTAACATCAATCGAAAGAGTACTCCCCACTGCCCCTCCTTGAGAAGGAGTAAGTTCCCAGGGCATCCTTCTCTTGGAAGCTAAACGGTAGAAAGCCGTCAGCGGTAATTGGCGTTCAAGTTGTCGCATGTACAGAACCATGCCCTTCGCAGAGAAAAACCAGTCTTCCTTGATCTTTAGTACCTTCGCCTCGGTGGAGGTCAAGCGGTCACCAAACAGAAAGACAGGTTTCAAGAAGGTCACATCCTCGGACTCAGCAGATTTCAGTTTGCCGCTCTTCATTATACTCTGGAGGAAAACAGGCGATTGATCTCAGATTTATAGCAATCTCTCGAAAGGCTGATTCAGTAGGATAGCAGCCTTCGCAGGGTTAATAACCTTCTCGTCGAAATCAACTCCCATTTGACAAAGAGAAGCATCCAAAAGGACTTCATTCAGCAAAGGGATAGTCATCGATACTAACACAGCAAAGACAAAAGTCAGGTAACATGGAAGCTTTAAGTAGACAAAGTGTGTCAAGCAGCCTGGCACATCATCAGGGTGTAAACCCATACGCGTTAGCAGTAAAGCTTTGGCGCATCATCAGGGTATAAACCCATACGCGTTAGCAGTAAAGCTTCGGCGCATCATCAGGGTGTAAACCCATGCACGTCAGCAGTAAAATCTCGATGCATAATCAGGGCTTAAACCCATACGCGTTGGCAGAATAGCCTCGACGCAACATCAGGACAGATGTCCATGCGCGTCGACGACAAAGAGTTAGGGCACAACAACATGATGCAACTCAGCCATGTGCTCCAAACTCGTCTAAAAAGGTTGAAAGATCACACCCACCCGTCTCCGTAGGCCGAACGTCGGTCGGAGTCACAATGGTGACAGGAGCGTCCTCCTCGACGAACTCCGCAGGTTCCTTTCCCTTGCCAGACCGCGAGGAGTCTTGGGAGCCATTTCGTGAAAGAAGAAAGTAAGGGTTTTTCGAAAGAAGAATTCTAGAAAAGAAGAAAGTAAAGTGGAAAAGAACCCTCTCTCTCCATCAGACGCCTATTTATAGGCTTAGTCGCATGCATGAACCGATGAAAGATGACATCAGTCGTCGCCTCGGGTTCTGTAAAGTGATAACTGCAAATAAATCCAAAAAGATCATCATTAATCTTCTTGGCAATCGAAGCGCTATCATTTGCATTAACTGAAAGGAGCATGTGCCCCATCACTGATGTGCGGAGTAACCATACGCCCGAACAGTCATGCACCCCGTTGAAAGACACTACCATGCTTCTTATTCAAAGTATTCCAAAACTTGACGAAAAGTTTTGAAAACTTTGAAGGGGGTCTTGTAGAAGCATGGAATTTCAGGATCAGAAATCCTATGCGCCTAACATTACATGCGCCAGGGAGCTTGGATGAAGTACTTGGCACAGCAAATAGCAAAAGCATAGACATTAAAAGAAGATTTTTTATTCCATATAAAAGTCTATTACATGTCTAAAAGAGAGCTGTACAAAGGAGAATTTCTACAAAGAAAAAGACCCTAAGTCTACAGCTAGGCACAGCAATCGCCATGCGCCGCCCTCAGCTTGGCGCATCACTCAAGCGTCTCAGCCAGGCGCATCCCTTCAGCGGCTCAGTTATGTGCATCCCTTCAGCAGCTCAGTTATGTGCCGCCTTCAGCATCTCAGTCAGGCGCATCATGAAGTCTCGGCATATGCGCCATCAAATACTTCGACTAATAAAGCATTTATTGAACAGAATGAGGGCGGGCAATCAACCCTCTAGCTGGAGGAAGAGCTCTCCAAAGCCCAAGGAAGAGGAGAGCATCGCAAATCCGTGGCTAAAGGAGCGGCTTTCAACACTACCAGAATGGGCAACACCCACTCTAGCAGGAGGAGGAGCTCTCCCAAAGCCCAAGGAAGATGATCGGAGCACCACAATTCCGATCTGCGGCTCTTCCAGCATAACGGAGACAAGGCTCGAGCATCCCGATCTTTGGATGCAGCAGGCACCTTTCGTCTGCCTCAGAAGCCCTCGACTCTGAGTTTTGGATGTAACAGTCACCTTCAAGTGCATCAATGAAGACAACACGTCGCATCTTCACCCTCGGGAGCATCTCTTCAACAGAATGTGCTCGAGCAAACAAGTTCATTTCGGGAGGACGTGAGAGAATAGGAGGCAAACTCTCTCCATACTACTATTTATAGGCAGGGCAAATCAAACCCATACGCCAAGTGGCTGGCTCTCCGAATCCTGTGCAATGAATTTGCATTTATGGTGATGAACCTGACGCTTCGAATTCAGCCAAGTCAGAAACGGCTATTTAAAGCACTCGAAGAACGTAACAATCGGATCAATAAAGAAGTGTCATACAAACGGATGCGCCGGTCAGACCGCGCATCATACTGACGCGTCCATCAGCACCAAGCGCCTCGTGAAGATGCGTCCATGCATCCCCATGCGCCTAGTGGAAAGCAGATCGATGCGCCTACTTAACAGCCCATCACTTGTCAAGAACATTAAATGCTGAAGTCTGACAGAGTTGGCAGCACGTCCCCAGTAAAACCCGTAATTTTTAATTCATTGTTATTTATAATTATTTATTAATATTCTAGAAATTTTAGTGTTTGGTAAAAACTCCTAAAAATTTTAGTTAGTTATATAAAATTTTAATTAATTATTTTTTTTATGATAAACCATATTTAGAAAGAGAAAAAAATTATTTTTCCGGATTTTTGACTGTTGGCCCTGACCCATCCCAAAATCACATATATAAATATTATTTTTTCTAAAACCAATTAATAGATTTTTGGCCTGACCCGAACCCGTACCCAGTTCTCATCCTGAACTCATCCCGAACCCAATCTCGTTTTTAAACCCATTCTTAAGTAATTAGGTTATAATTACTCATATGTGATATTAAAAAGAAAAAAATTCCTTAAAATTATTTAACTCTTATTCTCTCTCTTCCTGAGTAAAGGAGAACATTTTCCTTTCTTTTCCGTTCTCGGCCGACCTTGACTCTTCCGAGCGCTCGAGACTCCTCCCCTCCCCGCGTGAAACTGCCGATCAGGTCTCTTCCCCTCCCGAAACCCCCAAACTCTTCTCCACTCTGTAAAACCCCTCCATTCCTCCATTCACCATCACCACCAACTCTCAAAAACCTCAACCCCTGTGCCCTAAAATCCGACCCGTGCCTTTTTTCGACGAACCCCGACCCCGTCGTCGCTTCCAGGCCGACCCCAATCCGGATCCGCCGCCTCATCTGCCCGACGCCACCTTCCCGAGGCCGACGCCCTACCGGCGACCAGCCCCAGCCGCCGTTTCTCCGCGGCCGTGCGCGCCCGACCCCGCCGGCTCCCCATACGGCCTCCCTGCCGTTGCAGTCATCCGATCAGTCTGTCCCGCAGCACTCCGCGGCACCCCGTCGCTGTCTTTTCCGAGCTTGTGGGCTGTACACGCAGCCGAACCCCGGCGAGGCGCTGACCCGAGCCCGAGACGCTGTCCGTGTGTTCTTTTTCTCTAAAATTTACCTGAGAGCTCTAACCGAGCAACTTCTGGTATATTCCCGTTGTCCCGTTTCCATTTTTATAGTCTGTGATGAATTTGGTCCACGAATTTCCCCCGAGAAATCGGTAATTCTTAATAAGGGCATTTTCGGATTTTTTAAAATCCTTTCGGAAACATTCTGTGAGTTTTTGGAATATTTCTATGGGTTTGGTTTTTTCCAAATTCCATTTCGGAATTGGTTCTGTGGCTTATTCTTCTATGGGTGTTCTGTTGGTTTTGGAACTTCCGAGGAATTTCGGTTTTCCGAAGTTCGTTTCGGTTTTTCGAAGTTCATTTCGGGTTTTCCGAGTTTTATTTCGGTTTTCCGAATTTCGAAAACGTGCTGTGGATATTATTTTCGGGTTTTGGATATTATTATTTTCTGGTTGGAATTTGGGTTTCTCTGGTATGGGACTTGTGTTTGGTGTTTGTGGCACAGTTTTCCAGTTTTGGTTTGTCCAGAAAATAGAGGGAATGCTGCCGAAATTTTTATAAAACTTTATAAATGGATTTCAAGTCGGTTTTCGAAAATATTTATAAATTGGATTTTTGGGCGACGACCGTATCGGTCAATAGGCCCTTAGCGAAATGCAAACGAAACCGGCATTGTTCCGGACGTTGAGGCATTAGCTATTTTTGACGATTGGACCAATATCTGAGACTCATAAATTAATTCAATTTAATTTAAATTATTATTTTATTTTGTAATTAAATTGTAGGATAATTTTTAGAGACTAACCAGAATTTTTTTCTTATTTAAATTCAAGTAAAATGGTCTGTAAAGGGCATAAGCCCAGTTTTATTATTTTCTGTGGTTTTGTAATAAGTTAGTTAAATTTTTATTCTTTTCTGGTTATGGTTGACGTAAACACGTAAAATAGTAAAATAATTATTTTATAGAAAATCAATATTGTTTTCTCACATTAAATAAATTAGGAAAAATTACAAGTTATTATTTAAACAAATTTCACGTTTTTCTTATTTAAAGAAAAATGTAGTTTTATTATATAAATTATAAAATACCAAGTTTTGCCAATAAATCGATAAATACAAAGTTTTTCGAAATTAAATATCAAATGATCTTTCCATCATAATTAAATATAACACATTAGATAATTGAGTTTTGTTTGTGTTAGTATAATAAAGATTAAAAATTGACTAGAACAAATTTAGAGATTGTAACTATCACATCTAGCATGGCAATTTTGGAAATCTAAGGCAGACTTCTCGATTGTAGGATTTCGAGGACAAGTCTGAATTCAATCCCGGAGACATTCCAAATCCAGTCATAATCAATGGCAAGTACATTTTGTGGTAGTTTACAATTATTTAGTAATCGTTTTATTGCAAGTTTAAACCACGATGCAACACGAAACTCTCTCTGAGAGTATTGACTGTTTAACTGTTGGGTACTGGGGGAGTAGTATAATGAGTATGACCACATCCAAAATAGTATAATGACTGTGTTAGCTTATCCCTCATAAACACGGGGATAAGCCATATCGTATCAATAGGATACAACTGTACAACCCAATTCGGTCATATTCATTGCCTATTCACATCACACTGTTTTAACTGCTAGAAAACTATTTATTTCAAATTGTTTAAAAGTGCATAACTCCATTATTATTTCAATTGTTAAATTATCATAAATTGTACTTTGCTCCCTCCTGACTGGAAACTATATTTTTAGGTCCTATTGATGATGCAGAGCTACTGATTAGTAGTTATTATGATCCTAAGTTGTATCCAGCTGTGCTACCAGATGATGCTGGACTTGGAGATGACGAGCCTATCTTTTAGCTGTTGTAATTTTCTATTTCCAGTTGTTGTTGTTTGAAAAGACTATTTCTATTTTCAATTGTAACTTTTGTTGGACAAGTTTTAATTATCGGAATATTAAAGTTGTGGCAATTAGTCCACTACCAAAATAAGTCATATTAGCGACGAAATTAGCGACGCCTAATTAAAACGTCGCTAATATTTTTGGATTTAGCGACTCCAAAATAATGCATCACAATACGTCGCTGATAGCGACAAACAGCGACATATTACGACTACCTTTAGTGTAATAAAAATCAACGTCGTTGATTTGTCGGAAAATGTCGCTAGTTTTATTAGTTCAGCGACGTTTAGCGTCGCAACGATTAATAAGTCGCCGAATATTAAACGATTACCGACGCTTTGCGACGTAATTTTGGGCGTCGCTAATTTCTGATAAAAAGGGTTTCCTCGGTTGGACTTTTCATTTCTCCCTCTCCCCAAATTTTATTTTTCTGCCCCTCTTCCCCGACCTCGACGACAGCTCCGGCGCCGCTCATCCTCCTCCTCCACCGCGAGCCCCTTCTCCTCCCACCGACGAGCCCGTTCTCCTCCTCCTCCTCCATCGCGAGCCCCTTCTCCTCCCTCCGACGAGCCCGTTCTCCTCCTCCTCCTCCATCGCGAGCCCCTTCTCCTTCTCCACCGCAAGATCCTCCTCCTCCTCCTCCTCCACCACTGCGAAGGTAAACCCTAACCCTAATTGAGGTGTTTTTCGAGTCCACGGAGACACATTACGACCATATGTTCACTGATACAGTGTGTTCGTGAGGTTTCGGACACTTTGTGTCCATTTGTTGGACACGTGGACACCCCCAAGCTTGCATATATACGTATTTCACCTCTGTACACTTAATCCCCTCCTCCTCCACAACCGAACTTGTCCTCCTCCTCCTCCTCCATTACCGCGAGGAGACTGAAGGTAAACCCTAACCTAATTGAGGTGTTTTTCGTGTCCAAAATGGATACGGAGACACTTTACGGCCATGTGTTCACTGATACAGTGTGTTCGTGAGGTTTTGGACACTTTTTGTCCATTTGTTGGACACGTGGATACCTCCAAAAAGAACCATTTTGGTAGTGGTTGGTATGTCTGTGCGGAGGGGCTTCCCCACGATGCTAGCCAGTTTTATTATGGCCGGGTTACTCCACAGTTGGGGAGACAGCCAGGGCATCCGGATCCATATTGGTATTGAAATTACCATGTGTTCCTAAAACCTTGTGGGGTTTAACATGGTTGATTATTTCTTTGACTTTGTGTTGGATTTCAAGCCTCTATTCGAGGTATGTGGAGAGTAGTCTAGAGTGTCATAAAGCGTCAAAGGAAGTTGCGATCAAAACATGTATATTAAAGTCTATATATACGATGTAGTCATCACATATATCATGTGTTTGATCTGTCTTAGTTTTTGTACAAGTTTATAGTTCATTATCTTCAAGTGAATTAGTATCGTTTTCGCAGCGTTGTTCGATCAACACTATGTAGTAGGGTCTAGCTTTGAAGAAAAATTGACTCATGATTGCTTCGGAGAAAGAAAAAAATAGAAAGGCCCTAATAACCGAGCATAAGTTCTTCTCATTTCATTATATATTATATAGATTAATGTATACTCAATGATACAGTGTGTTCGTGAGGTTTCGGACACTTTGTGTCCACTTTGTGTCCATTTGTTGGACACGTGGACACTCGAGTTCTACAGTATGGTTTTGTTTGGTGAATTGTGTCTTATTATAGTCCCTGCAGCCATTCGACTGGCGAGGCAGAAACTATGTAGTCGTAGATAAAGTTGACTGTCATCCGACCCTCATTCCTCAACAATGATGATACGACAACCAACCGGAGAGGCAAGGACATAGTCCCTGCATCCATTTGGATTAGTAAATGTGAATATGGGGTTTGGATTCATGGTGTATATGTTCACTGTCTCAAGGACATAGTCCCTGCAGCCATTCGACTGGCGAGGCAGAAACTATGTAACCGTAGATAAAGTTGACTGTCCTCCGACCCTCATCCCTCGGCAATGATGATACGACAACCTATCACTATATCTTATATAGTAGTAGATGATGTCTTAGTATTACATTATGTGAGTTCATCTTGATTCTGTTACATTCTTCAGATACTAGATACGATAAGAACATATACTATACCATATGTACAGAACATAGATGATTCACACTAATGTACGCTTGAATGAATCCTGGGTTGTGTTCTGAGCCATCCGTTCTCACACTTGGGAAAACATCGAATTTCTCATACCTTATCGGCTTTCGAAAATGTACTCAAATTACATGATGGTTCCTTTAGTTAGCTTGCTTATGTTATAATTATATTATTTGTGACTATCGATCTTACCAGATAGCACCCATGACCCGAGGAGCGGCACGTCGTTTGAAGAAAATAGTGAATGCTGAGGTGGCTCCTCCTACAGTTGAGGAAGAAGTGGCACCGGTTGCTAGTGAGACCGGGAGTTCTATTTATCCAGCACCGGTAGCTAGTGAGACCGAGAGTTCTCTTCATGCAGTCCTTGTAAGGGACGACATCTCTCCTCGCGCCAAAAATCTCGCTTTTTCGAGGTGGATGCGTGAACGTATCACTGAGCGTTTGCGTGAGCAGCGTGGTTCTCATTAGCTATTAGTACTTATTTGTATTGGACTATTGGTATTGGGTTATTTTTGTATTAGACTATTTGTATTGGACTACATATATGAATTAGAACTGTGTCAATCTCTGGATTATATTGGACTACGACTTGGTGATCGTGTCACGACCCGCACCCACTGTTAGGGTACGAGAACGTAACGACGCCCAGCCTACGCCGCAGTGTCGGCGGTAGAACGCTGTCCTAGGTCACATCATCTAACAATATAATACTAAGCAGTTTATACTCCCCGAATGGGGGTGACATAGCAGATACAGTCTCAATCACATCTAAGGTAGAGCATGATAAAGATAGATAAAACATGAAATCCAAAAGAGATACAGGAGATAGAAGTCTAAGTGTCTAAGATACATAAACCTAGAAATACATCTTAAAACTCAATACAGTAATCCACAAATCAAATACAACTCCAGACAAAGGAAATAACTATCTAAACAACCTCTAATGTGTCTCTTCTAGGCTAATAGGCAACCTCCAAGCTATCTGTAAAATTTATCAACAGGTCCAGTCAGGACAGGAGCGAGTACAAAACATCTCACGCAGTTCATATCGAGTTAGGAAATATAAAGCATGCAATAGAGTAAAGTACATGAAACGCTGAAAGAAGAAGGTATATAAAAAACAGTAGAGATTTGATAACAGAAAATATCTAAATATGATAAGTAAGAACTGTAAGGAACATGTGATTTAGAGTACAATATGGTTATGTAAACGGGTTAGGTTATACAATAAAATGGGACTCCTTTGTACGTGGGTGTACAATGGACATATACAATTTCTTATACAATAGGATTGATCACATAACCATTTCTACTCCCCCTCCCCAATCAATACACAAGGATCCAATTCAGTTACGTTACCTTATACAATGGCTTGTACAATGGCTTATACAATGGCTTGTACAATGACTCAATGTGATACTGAGAGTACAATATGCACAATGAGTGTACAATGATAAGGGTATTCAATAAATAAAATATGTAAGTGAAACGCACATCACAATATGTACTTAGTGAATACAAGGAGATAACATCTCAGAAGAAGATCCATATAGTACCAATCCGTGATAATGATCGTGTCAGCATCAAGTACAGTAATCTAGAGCAAGAATATAAATCCATACAAGTATGAAACGGTCAGAGAATGTACTCGCCTGATATCTGAATGTCTAAAGAAAATGTACTGTCCGAGGAGAGGTGTCTGGCTCCTATTTAGAACAGCACAAGTCACAACATGTCCAGAAGGGTAATATAAAGCACTACAATACATTCTACATGAATCTAGGTTAAACTAGGCCAAAGTTAACCCTTGGTCAACTCTGCTCAACTGTACTAGTCAAACTAGGTCAAACTAGGTCATGTCCTAACCTAGCAAGTCTTACTAGGCCTAACCAAGACTATCATAGCAAGCACACATCAATACAAGGCTATACAACCCAACATACACCCAACTCTATATAGCATGCAATTATTCTATACTCAAATAGGCAAGAATTCA
Source organism: Iris pallida (assembly GCA_029216955.1). Taxonomy (NCBI): domain Eukaryota; kingdom Viridiplantae; phylum Streptophyta; class Magnoliopsida; order Asparagales; family Iridaceae; genus Iris; species Iris pallida. The sequence goes on from JANAVB010006396.1 coordinate 11,712,185, forward strand.
CATTAGATATACACTAGGTAATCTATTACTTTAAGCTATACATGTCTACACATATATACACATGCATATATTGGTATTCAACATTAGGTCTATAATCATGGCATTTCAATGGCTATATAAACTTATATATTACAATACAATATGCTACCATATATATAATATACATACATAGCTAAGTTAACTATATTCATAAATACTTATTTAAGAGGCTATGTGTGTGTATGTGAACATGGCAAAGGGACAAGTGAGGGTTAAATGGGCATACATAGTGTATATATATCAAAGAGTGTCAAAGTGTAAGTGAACAAAGTGTCAAGTGTGATAGTGTCAACATAGTGTAAGGGGTACATGAGGTAATATAGGATTTGTGTTAACATAGAACATTACATCTCATTATCTTGTATATTGCATACATTACATCTATTATTATATTACATTCATGCTTGCATTCATTCATCATTCATTTATTCTCTTGCACTACTATATGCACCATACATTACATACTATGGAACCTACATATTCATTACAAGCAATACTTATACATGCTTACATTAGATAGGATACTTACACCTCATACATCATTTATTTAACCATTTACTCATGCTTACATTCTCTATTTAGTTACATAATGTATATACATTAACATGGGTTAAAATTAAATAGAACATTATATTACACACAAGGGTGCACAAAATGCATATGCCGAATAGTAACTCCTACTAATAATCAATACTGTACCAACTCAGCATGAATTAAATTCTAGGATTAAAGTATGTTATAGATCTATGTGTTAGCTTTCCGAAACTTCAAACGGATCGCATTTTCGTTTCCGGAAACTCCCGGAATCGCGAAAACACCGAGAACGCATTTGTCTTTCGTACAGCTGACACTCAAATAATTCTCCAGAAAGTTACAGAAAGAATTAGGTCTATTAATATATGTTTTTGGAAATCTAACTTCAATACGCTTCTTTTAAAAAAAATGGGAGATCAAACCGAGCTTTGAGCTAGAAGTTATGATATTTCTAAGTTAGGGCTGAAATTAAAAACGTGGATAAAAATCATGACGGATTTGGGTAGTTTGAGACAAAAGAACACAAGTATATAACATAATATATCAAGAACTCACTCTCTACACTAATATATATATATGAGACACTATAGAACACATCTCCAATACAAAAATATGAGATTAAACATGTAATAATTCATTCATACATAACAACAACACATAGTGTGTCCAAATTTGGGGTTTTCCCACATGGACACAACCACAACACAAAGGACACTCCTATGACCTCCAAATGGACACGAAATGGACACAAATGGAGATACAACCATGGGGGTCATTCCTATGGGTTCAAAATAGACCTATATGCATGAGAAAATGAAAAAGAGAAGGGATTTATACCTCCCGGTAGATCGAATCGAAGAAAAGCCTTCCCGGAGCGACACCGACACGTAGAGATTCCAAAAGGACACGAACGAGCTCCGAATCCTCCCAAACTTGGGTAGGTTCCTCCTTGGCTAGAATGGAGAAGGAAAGAAGAAGATTTGGTGGCAAAATGGAAGAATTTGGTGGAGAAATTTCTAGGGATTGCTCTCTAGAAATTTGGGGAAGAACAAGAGAGAGAGTGTGGATGAGAATAATGAAATAAACTTGAGACTATCCTCTCCCAAAGTGGCTGGCCATATGGGGCTATTTGTCCTATTATGGTAAGGTCCAAAATGCCCCCACTAACCTATTTTATTAGTATTAGGAAATGGCTAATTGGTTGGGGCTAAATTAGTCATTCTAAAGTCTCTAATCACACTAACCTTATCCATAATAATTAGTCTAACTACTAACTAAAATTAATATCATGTGGACTAAAATTAATATCATGTGGGCCATGTCTAACTAGTGTGTGGGTCCCACTAGAGTCAAACTACCCCCCCGGGTCCCCGTTTCAAGTCGAATTGAGTTAAAATTCGAACCCGACTCAAATAACACCAAAACAATATCATAAATAATAAAATAAATTTTAAAAATATTCAAAAATGTAAAATGACAAAAATACCCCTATTTTTGAAAACTGGGGGTGACAAATCTATCCACCTTAAAAAAATTTCGTCCTCGAAATTAAAACAAAGCAATCACAGGAAACACATGCAGAAAACAATCTCATTTAAACACTTTTAAAAAAATCAGCAATTAAAAAAAATCTCCTTGAGGCACATTAAACATTTGTAAATAAAAACTGATACGTGTCCGATACGGACACAAAACCGTCACAAAATCACACATATCAAAGATCAAAATTAACAATCACCAACGCAATAAATATCAAAATAATTCAAACTGGTCAAATGCAAAATATCCTTAGGCCAGAAATGATATTAAAACATCCTAATCACATGATTAGGCTCTAGGTCAACAGTCTCTAGGGTTTCACTAGTAAACCATCAAAATTACAAGTCATGATTTTAAATAGTTTTAAAATAATTTAAAAATTACCAAAAATTATATTATGATTTAAATGTCAAATCAATAAATGATTAAAATTACAAAATTTCAAAATTACTCTCATTTTAGAAAACTGGGTGTTACAAGTCTACCCACCTTAGAAAAATTTTATCCTCGAAATTAAAATGTCCATACTCCCTCTAGGTCAAACCCCCACAATCAAAGTCCCAGATTAAAACAAATCATGTGATCAAAAGGACGACATACAGGGTCATTGCATACGGTGGTAGTGAAAGTCTCATCTAGGTATACTAGTCATGCTAAACCAAGACGGTCATAGGGTATCAAACACACAAGAAATCTAGAGTGCTAAACTGGAAAAGATACAGAAATAACAATCATCAAAACTGTAAGACAGTCTACCATCCTATGGGAAAGCTGGTACTCATAAAAAAATATATAAAAATAAGAAAGGTAACTTCCAATAATCTAAAAGGGTACAGAAAAATCAATTTCAAATTTAAAGAATTGAAAGTCACTTGCATTGAAATCCAATCACAATATATATATATATATATTATATATATATATATATATATATATATATATATATATATATATATATATATATATATAAAATATATATATATAGAGCGTTAGAGAGGAAAAAGCTGGCATTATGTAATGTTATATGGTTTGTGTGTGTATGGGTGTATGTGAAATATACATGAGATTGTATATGAGCTATCCTGTTACACTACTCATGGCATATGGGTTAACAACCTACAATACACAACCTATTTAATCATAACATGCATGGCTAACCATAAACATCTATAAGAGGTAGAGATTTAGTTATGTATATACATATATTATAACATGTATGCCTAAGCTCAATATATATATATCTATACAGGTATGTGATCATAACATAGAGAGGAAAGGTTAGGTTACATGACAGCGTATACTAAGTTAGGGCGTGTGTGTGTGTCCTTGTACAGGGTTATAGCTTAGTATTGAAAGGTTAAACCCAGTTTTAGTTCAGCATTTACATACAAAATCTAAAAATAAGCTAACATTTAAACAAGTGTAATATTAACATGTTGCAGTGATGTAAACATAACTAATAACATGAAATTTATATTCAAACCACGAGTTAAGCTAGAAAAAGCAGAGAACCAGAAATATTGGGATTTTGAGAATTTAAACATTAACGACATATTAATATGTATTCAGATAGGTGGAAATCAAGTGTAGCATGCATAAGTGTCAGAAAAGTGTCTGTTATATATATTCATATACATATTCTCATGTCCCAAAATAAATTTTAATTCTACGTTAAGACCAACATTTAGATTCCTACCAAGATTGCAAAGCAGGTGATTGACGTAATCAAGACAGTTTTATTATTATCTAATACAAGAATAATAGCAAGAAAGAAATAACGATAAAAACCTGTTTTGCTTATCTGTTTAAAGAAGAACCATTTTGAAATCCAGAGCTAAATTATCAAATCCAAGATAAAGTCTAGCAAAATTATCGATTCATTGTATTAAGAAGAAACTCATAGCAAGAAGTTACACAAGGTTTATAAAAACAGCTAACCTACTCCTAAGTTAAAATGAGAAGCAAAACAAAACAGATCAAATAATAATTAAAAAAAATTTGAAGGACTGCAACAAAAGTAGAGAAAATATGTTCGAAAACATTTAAAGTACAATCTGATAATCATATGCGTCTATCCAAAATCATGGTACTCTAAATCCTCGTCATACTAGTGAGCAAGGCTACGATAATCACAGAGTCCTCGACTTATGCACATATCCGTAGAATCATGGTATTTAACATTTTTGCGATGCCGCTAGCTTGGCTGCGAAAACCTTAAATTCCCACACCCGAAAAATATATCCAAAGTCAGATTATATGTTCTCACCATGCTGGCTAATGTGACTATAGAGGACTAGATTCCATAACATAGATAACCTAGCCCATATAATTTCATCTTGCCAAAAATTAAATTAAATCAACAATGAATACCCAAAAATCAAATCAAATTTATCAACGAACATCAAAATTCAAAAATGAACAAAAATCCATCAAAATACAAACTCGGATGCAACAGCTATCATCAAAATTCAAAATTCGACAATCATCCATCAAAATCAATAAATACAAACTCAATTCAACAATAATCCATCAAAATTAAATTCAACAACAGAATATAAAGATAAATCAAATCAAGGAAAAAAAGAGTTTTCAAATCGAAGTTAAAATAAGATTCACAAGGGTTGTCCCAGGAATCTCTCAAGGGATCCTAATTGTGATTGAGTACCTTCAAAAATATATCCTATTCCTACTGCAGGCTGTAGTGGTACTCTAGTTCGAATAACACTACACAAACTCGACCTGCATGGGCCACCACTAAAAACGTGTCACGACCCTTACCCACTGTTAGGGTACGAGAACGTAACGACGCCCAGCCTACGCCGCAGTGTCGGCGATAGAACGCTGTCCTAGGTCACATCATCTAAAAATATAATACTAAGCAGTTTATACTCCCCGAATGGGGGTGACATAGCAGATACAGTCTCAATCACATCTAAGGTAGAGCATGATAAAGATAGATAAAATATGAAATCCAAAAGAGATACAGGAGATAGAAGTCTAAGTGTCTAAGATACATAAACCTAGAAATACATCTCAAAACTCAATACAGTAATCCATAAATCAAATACAACTCCAGACAAAGGAAATAACTATCTAAACAACCTCTAATGTGTCTCCTCTAGGCTAGCAGGCAACCTCCAAGCTATCTGTAAAATTTATCAACAGGTCCAGTCAGGACAGGAACGAGTACAAAACATCTCACGCAGTTCATATCGAGTTAGGAAATATAAAGTATGCAATAGAGTAAAGTACATGAAACGCTGAAAGAAGAAGGTATATGAAAAACAGTAGAGATTTGATAACAGGAAATATCTAAATATGATAAGTAAGAACTGTAAGGAACATGTGATTTAGAGTACAATATGGTTATGTAAACGGGTTAGGTTATACAATAAAATGGAACTCCTTTGTACGTGGGTGTACAATGGACATATACAATTTCTTATACAATAGGATTGATCACATAACCATTTCTACTCCCCCTCCCCAATCAATACACAAGGATCCAATTCAGTTACGTTACCTTATACAATGGCTTGTACAATGACTTGTACAATGGCTTATACAATGGCTTGTACAATGGCTCAATGTGATACTGAAAGTACAATGTGCACAATGAGTGTACAATGATAAGGGTATTCAATAAATACAACATGTAATTGAAACGCACATCACAATATGTACTTAGTGAATATAAGGAGATAACTTCTCAGAAGAAGATCCATATAGTACCAATCCGTGATAATGATCGTGTCAGCATCAAGTACAGTAATCTAGAGCAAGAATATAAATCCATACAAGTATGAAACGGTCAGAGAATGTACTCACCTGATATCTGAATGTCCAAAGAAAATATACTGTCCGAGGAGAGGTGTCTGGCTCCTATTTAGAACAGCACAAGTCACAACATGTCCAGAAGGGTAATATAAAGCACTACAATGTATTCTACATGAATCTAGGTCAAACTAGGCCAAAGTCAACCCTTGGTCAACTCTGGTCAACTGCACTAGTCAAACTAGGTCAAACTAGGTCATGTCCTAATCCAGCAAGTCTTACTAGGCCTAACCAAGACTATCCTAGCAAGCACACATCAATACAAGGCTATACAAGCCAACATACACCCAACTCTATATAGCATGCAATTATTCCATACTCAAATAGGCAAGAATTCACATTAGATATACACTAGGTAATCTATTACTTTAAGCTATACATGTCTACACATATATACACATGCATATATTGGTATTCAACATTAGGTCTATAATCATGGCATTTCAATGGCTATATAAACTTATATATTACAATACAATATGCTACCATATATATAATATACATACATAGCTAAGTTAACTATATTCATAAATACTTATTTAAGAGGCTATGTGTGTGTATGTGAACATGGCAAAGGGGCAAGTGAGGATTAAATGGGCATACATAGTGTATACATATCAAAGAGTGTCAAAGTGTAAGTGAACAAAGTGTCAAGTATGATAGTATCAACATAGTGTATGGGGTACATGAGGTAATATAGGATTTGTGTTAACATAGAACATTACATCTCATTAACTTGTATATTGCATACATTACATCTATTATTATATTACATTCATGCTTGCATTCATTCATCATTCATTTATTCTCTTGCACTACTATATGTACCATACATTACATACTATGGAACCTACATATTCATTACAAGCCATACTTATACATGCTTACATTAGATAGGATACTTACACCTTATACATCATTTATTTAACCATTTACTCATGCTTACATTCTCTGTCACGACCCGCACCCTGTGTAGGGGCACGAGAAGTGGGTACGTCCAGCCTACGTCGCAGTGTCGACGGTAGAACGCTGTCCTAGGTTGCTAACTAATCTCATGTAGTGTATATAATGTACTTGCCAAGATCTCAACTCCGAAGGGAGGACAAGTAAAAGATATGATATACTCAATCACATTCTAAGCACGATAAGATAACACAGAAATCTAGATACCAACTAACAACAACAGAAATTAAACTACTAAAATAATAACAACAATGTCTCAAACAAACTCTAATACAACTCAATATCTCAAGTTTTAAATACAACAAGCTCAAAACATGAAAGCTAAGTAAGTCTACTAGCTAAACTCCTGAATCACTCCTGAGAGTCGGAACCAAAGGTAGCTAATCCCTCGCCAGGTCCATGGTAAGTAGGGCATGTGTCGTCAGGAGTATCATCTGTAATATTTTCAACATGTCCAATCAGGACAGGAACGAGCACATCTCATCTAGAAATCCCAAGTAAATGACGAAGACTATAAAGCAGTTTTTAGACAGTTATACAGATGAGCATGGCAGTTTTATACAGATAATGATGTAGAGAAACAGTGAGGGTACAAGGAAAGTAAAGTAACTAACAAGAGAAGAAAACATGGCAAAGAAGACTGTAGTAAACTAGCTGAACTAGAATAACATGGTATAAGTCCAGACAGTATAAAATATAATCCCAGTGTGAGTCCAGTCCATATAATCCAATACTAGATGATTCCAGTACAAGATGAGTCCAGTAGTGATCCATGATTCCAGGGTAAGTCCAGACTATACTCTAACAGTGTGTTTTAAAATACTGAGATCAACATGTAAACGGCTAGGGGTAATCAGGCACATCGCACACTCGGCCAAGTATGGGATGGCTAGCATTCCAGAATAGTTCCAAGGGAGGTGGTTCCAGATTTTAGGTATGTTCACATGTCTACTCAAGTATTTCCCCGCCCACAAATGAATCTATAATCCAACACTACAACCAGTATGAGTCCAGCCAATGATTCCAGAAATGATTCCAGTAGGGTGATGCCAGTAGTGATTCCAGATATAGAGGGCAGACATAAATAAATGAGTGTCGCATATAATGGGTCCAGCAATACTAATCGTGTTTGTACAGAGAATCATATATAGCTATCTAGAACTGAAATACAGTAAATGACAAGTAATGAAAGAACTATCAGAGAATGTACTCGCCTGACACTCTGGAAAGAGTAGTGTAATATTAGATGTCTGTACCAGGGTCACAATGTCCTAAAATAGAGTAATACAGTTATGATATGTCCAAAATGAAGGTAAATAAAATCTACAATGCAATCTATATGAATTCTAAGCCAATCTAGGTCAAAGTCAAACTTGGTCAACTCTACAGTCAAACTAAGTCAAATCAAGTCATATTAGGTCACAAGAAGTCATACTAGGTCACAGGGAATCAACTAAGTCAATTAGAGTCAAACAAGTCAAGGTTAGTCAACATGATCAATCTGGATCAAGTCTAGGTCAAACTTAGACCAACTAAGGTATTGGTCAAACAAAGACCAGTCAGCAAGGTAATTAGGTCAATCTTGACTAATGGTCAACTTCTAGTCAACTTCTAAGACTAACACCAATTATGACACAACTCCTAAGTATACCACTTAATCCCATACATATCTTAATCTACATGTAACTACCCATATAACCCAAGTCACACAAATACCCTTATATACTTAGGGCACTCACATATAGGTCAAACTCAAATAGCTAGCTAATAGTCTAGGATTTACTCAATCTTAGTCAACTAGTCCCTTCTATACCCATCCAAGTCCATTCTAGGTCAAGGTTGACCTATAGTTGACTTTGGTCCACCATGGTCAACAAGGCTACCTAGGTCAACCATTCAAAAGCCAATTAGGCCAAGTATAGGGCAACTCCCTATTAGCCATAGGCTAGTATATCTAGCTTCCATAGGCTAATATCCTATAGGTATCTATTTCTATATAATATACATATATATGACTTACATATATACATATATATATATATATATATATATATATATATATATATATATATATATATATAAAATATACTACTTAGGCCTATAGGCTATGTGTCATAGGTTTCTATATAAACATATATCTAGAAGGTCATTTATATATATACATATCTATATATATAGATATACAAGTCTATCTACTACATATATATATCAATATATATATACCCTATATATATAATACCAATCATTCTCACATATATATAATATATATACATATATAAATAGCTAACATATATACATAGCCTATATATATATTTCTATGGGTAAACCTATATCTATGTAATATATATATATATATATATAACCCTCTATATACAATCAATTTATACATATACATATATATATATATATATATATATATATATATATATATATATATATATATATATATATATATATATATATATATATATATATAATTAGCCATATATATTACAATATATATATATATATACATACACTTATACATATATATATAACTTATATACATATAGTGAGAGGGGGAAAAATAGAGAGAGGGTAAGAGTGTTAGAGAGAGTGAGAACCATAGAGAGAGATGTGAGAGAGTGAACAAGAGAGAGAGCATGAGAGAGAGGGGATGACTGTCACAGGAAAAGAGGGGAGGGGTGTGTTTCAGATTTCCTGAAACCAGGAATTGGCCCCCCTCCCAAACACACACAAATACACACACACCCATATATATATATACATGTATATACACATGTATACACCCTAAAATCTCACCTACACACACACATACATATATACTACGTATTCATATACTAAAAACATACAAATACATGTATAAAATATAACAAAAATCGATTTGAAATTTAATTCTAAAAACTGGGAAATTATCCCAAAAACTGGAAATTAGGACTGTGTGTTCGTGAAGGGGGTAAACCAAATTCGACCCCTAAACCCTAGCTAATAGTTCACTCCAATGGTTGGTAAATGTGTCCCCACATATGTACGTGTCGTGTGTGTCCATGGGAGTCCACCACGACACGACACGGCGTGTCCAGGAGTCTAAAACCCAAATCGGGTAAATTACAGTGCACAGTATCGTGCTAAGGTGCACACGCGTGTAGGACACGACACACGTGTCCATGTGTCTCGTGCTCACGCGTGTAGGTTCGCCTAGGGTCAGGCTAGGTGTCTCAGTGTCTGTCTCGTGTCCAAGTGTCACACAGCATCGTGTCTGCGCCCGTATCAGAGCCTAACTGTGCGTGTTTACAGTGTCAGTGAGTGACCAGTACAGAGGCGATTTCGTGTTCGATATGACACGTGGTCGCATGAAACTTCGTGGGTAGGTTGTCAGAGGGTGCCCCTACCCTCGTGCCAAGTGGCACGTGTCCACGTGGCGTGGACACGAAGAAATCCGTGTCGGGTAGCAGGACAGCGTGCACAGTCTCGTGCACGCGTGTCGAAGGCTCGTGTGCTCCACACGTGGCACGTAGAGCCTCGTGCTTGTGTCAGTGGACAGGTGGGGTGGTTAGGTTCGTGTCTAGGTTTCTGTATCGTGTCCACGACTCGTGTGGACACGACAGAAAGTGTCAAACAGTCGGGTTTCAGGGACAGTGCACAGTCTGTAAACAGCGTGTTCGTGTCCATTTTGGACACGGACACGATACGATTTTGTGCTCAGTAAGTTAGGGTTGTGTCCTACATGTCTAGGGCTACCCAAAAATATATTTTGTTTTACAAAAACACAAAAACAAAGTCTTTGTGGCATTTCACCAAACAAGGATTTTAGGCTTAGGATACGTGTCCGATACGGACACCAAACCGACTCTAAATCCTACCAAACTTGACCCACAGTCCCATGGTACCTAGATGCATACAAATATGAAGAGAAAACACAAAATTAACATGGTTTATAGGTATTTACCTATTTGGTGAAAAGTCAAGAAAACACCAAAGTAGGGGGGGTGTCCTCTTCTCTTGGTGATGCCCAAAGCTCCATAAATCCTTGATAGCAGTCCCTAGATAGTATCCTCTAGTGTAGGGGAGTCCAATGCAAGAAACTAGGCTCAATTTGGAGCTAAAATGGTCAAGTGGTGAAGGGTTGAAGTAGAGGGAAAAATCAAGGTTCCAAGTAATGAAAATGGAACTTTTTTGTGAAGGGGTGTACATATATAGGGGGGGTGTGTTGGCTGCCATGGGGGGTAGGGGGTAGATATTAGGGTCCCTTTCCACCTTGCAAACTTAGTCTCTAAGTCTTTGACCCATAGATAGATATTTCTAGGTTCTAAAATATCTAAAAAGTAAGATATCTAGATATTTATGAAACCTAGATATTACACATAAAGTTAACATCCTCTACTTAGTCTTCTAGGTTAGTTGCTAACCTCTAGATTAGTGCTAAACTAGGTTAGGAGCTAACATGACACTAATCAAATAATTAGTTAATAATAAAACACATAAATACAAATAATTCCAAATAATTCCTAGAAAATTACCAAAATACCCTTTAGGCTAAAAAGCCCTAATTTGAAGTTCTAAACCTATGGCTAGGCTCACATGACCATGGTTAGTCTCTAGGTTATGAAATCTCTAGGGTTTACACTAGGGTTATACTAACAAAATCACGAAGTCATAAGTCATGACTTAGAAAATGGTTTAACTTAACTAAAATCACCAGAAAATCATATCATGACTAAAATACCACTAATAAATAATAAAAATAATAAATTTTCAAAAATACCCTAATTTCAGAAAATTGGGTGTTACATTCTCTATTTAGTTACATAATGTATATACATTAACAGGGGTTAAAATTAAATAGAACATTATATTACACACAAGGGTGCACAAAATGCATATGCCGAATAGTAACTCCTACTAATAATCAATACTGTACCAACTCAGCATGAATTAAATTCTAGGATTAAAGTATGTTATAGATCTATGTGTTAGCTTTCCGAAACTTCAAACGGATCGCGTTTTCGTTTCCGGAAACTCCCGGAATTGCGAAAACACCGAGAACGCATTTGTCTTTCGTACAGCTGACACTCAAATAATTCTCCAGAAAGTTACAGAAAGAACTAGGCTTATTAATACATGTTTTTGGAAAGCTAACTTCAATACGCTTCTTTTAAAAAAAACAGGAGATCAAACCGAGCTTTGAGATAGAAGTTATCATATTTCTAAGTTAGGGCTGAAATTAAAAACGTGGATAAAAATTATGACGGATTTGGGTAGTTTGAGACAAAAGAACACAAGTATATAACATAATATATCAAGAACTCACTCTCTACACTAATATATATATATGAGACACTATAGAACACATCTCCAATACAAAAATATGAGATTAAAAATGTAATAATTCATTCATACATAACAACAACACATAATGTGTCCAAATTTGGGGTTTTCCCACATGGACACAACCACAACACAAAGGACACTCCTATGACCTCCAAATGGATACGAAATGGACACAAATGGAGATACAACCATGGGGGTCATTTCTATGGGTTCAAAATAGACCTATATGCATGAGAAAATGAAAAGGAGAAGGGATTTATACCTCCCGGTAGATCGAATCGAAGAAAAGCCTTCCCGGAGCGACACCGACACGTAGAGATTCCAAAAGGACATGAACGAGCTCTAAATCCTCCCAAACTGGATAGCTTCCTCCTTGGCTAGAATGGAGAAGGAAAGAAGAAGATTTGGTGGCAAAATGGAAGAATTTGGTGGAGAAATTGTTAGGGATTGCTCTCTAGGAATTTGGGGAAGAACAAGAGAGAGAGTGTGGATGAGAATAATAAAATAAACTTGAGCCTATCCTCTCCTAAAGTGGCTGGCCATATGGGGCTATTTGTCCTATTATGGTAAGGTCCAAAATGCCCCCACTAACCTATTTTATTAGTATTAGGAAAGGGTAAATTGGTTGGGGCTAAATTAGTCATTCTAAAGTCTCTAATCACACTAACCTTATCCATAATAATTAGTCTAACTACTAACTAAAATTAATATCATGTGGACTAAAATTAATATCATGTGGGCCATGTCTAACTAGTGTGTGGGTCCCACTAGAGTCAAACTACCCCCCCGGGTCCCCGTTTCAAGTCGAATTGAGTTAAAATTCGAACCCGACTCAAATAACCCCAAAACAATATCATAAATAATAAAATAAATTTTAAAAATATTCAAAAATATAAAATGACAAAAATACCCCTATTTTTGAAAACTGGGGGTGACAGATCAGGACATAGTCCCTGCAGCCATTCGACTGGCGAGGCAGAAACTATGTATCCGTAGATAAAGTCGACTGTCCTCCGACCCTCATCTCTCGGCAATGATGATACGACAACCCAACCGGAGAGGATACTCTGAGAGATCCATCTGAGAGGGACGTATACTCTGAGAGATCACATTTATAAGAATTATATCAGTAGTGGGATTGAGTGCTGGAGGAGATATTATCAGAATATACGTCCTACTCAGATGGGTCTCTCACCGTTAATATTTTTTTCTGACGGCATGGTGGATGTGCTCCCTCAACAGATTCTTGCTCCGAGCCAAAACTTTGCCCCGGAGCTCAAGTGGACATCCTTGGTGTAGTGTTCGAGTGAAAGGTTCCTGACAGCATGGTGGTCTCCTTTGTCAAAGTATCCGTGCTCATCCCACATTGGTTGTGGGACGAGCATGGATACTTTGACAAAGGAGACAACCATGCTGTCAGGAACCTATGTAGTCGTAGATAAAGTTGACTGTCCTCCGACCCTCATCCCTCGGCAATGATGATACGACAACCTATCAGAATCCTCGACTCTCTTTCGCTTCTTGCATATTGACCCAGATTCTAATCTCTTATTTCCCTTCGGGTCCACTCTACAGCTCCCAATCTCTTCCTCTTTTATACACGGAGCTACAGAATCAATACCATCCAAGGAAGGCAAAACTGAATCAGTATTGTCTTCCGGATCGTCCTCATCAAGGCATAACGGGCTGCTCAGCCTGCCCAGCTTCTTTAACTTCTCGCTGGCTGCAGAGTCGAAATAGGAACGGGTCCTCTTTGTCGGTCGGGAGCTCTGACTCGCACTCGTCGCCGTGCTACTGGTTTCCTCTCCTCCTCTGACGTGGGTCATAAGAAAAGAAATTTCCTACCTCTTCTTCACATAAACATCATCGGATAGCGTCACAGATGAGGAGGCTCGAGTACAAGACGGCAATTATGTTTATGTGAAGAAGAGGTACGAAATTTCTTTTCTTATGACCCGCGTCAGAGGAGGAGAGGAAACCAGTAGCACGGCGACGAGTGCGAATCAGAGCTCCGGGCCGGCAAAGAGGACCCGTTCCTATTTCGACTCTGCAGCCAGCGAGAAGTTGAAGAAGCTGGGCACGCTGAGCAGCCTGTTATACCTTGATGAGGACGATCCGGAAGACAATACTGATTTAGTTTTGCCTTCTCCTCTCCTCCACAATGGCTATGGACCCATCTGCTCCTTCCTACTTCCCTTCTTCTTATTTGACTCTCTCAGTCACATGATATCCAGCTCAAGTGTAGAGTCGGGGGAGAAGAAGTGGACATAAAGAGGAGGGGAAGCAGCACAGCCGACGACATGACCTGAAAGAAGTATAGAGGTTTTCTTCAACATACGTAGGAGAACTATAGGGATATATCTTTTCACAATATGTCATCTTGTCAAAGACCCTTAATGTGACAACCATGTTACCGCGGTGTCGGAAGACTAACATGTCATAATTTTCTAAGCCGTGTATTTTTACATAATCCTTCCAACTCTTTCCTCCTATGTCGTAATCTAGCATTATTACATAGAACTGAAATCTGGTTGGAGGATTATGTCAAAACACACAGCTTATAAAATTATGATATGTTAGTTTTCCGATACCGTGGTAACATGGTTGTCACATTAAGGGTCTTTGACAAGGTGATATGTTGTGAAAAGATATATCCTTATAGTTCTCCTACATATATTGAAGAATACCTCTGTACTTCCTCTGGGTCATGCCGCCGGCTGTGCTGCTTCCCCCTCCCCTTCATGTCCACTTCTTCTCCCCCGACTCTACACTTGAGCTGGATATCATATGTTGCTGAGAGAGTCAAATAAGAAGAAAGGAAGTAGGGAGGAGCAGATAGGTTCAGAGCCATGGTGGAGAAGAGGAGAAGGAAAATGCTTGATCAGAACTTGAGGTGGAAAAGGTGTGACGTTGATAGCGTGAGGGAGGGAGAGGGTGGAAAAGATCTTCTCCTCCGACTCTACACTTGAGGTGGATATCATATTTTGGTTTCTGTATTTTGGCTCCAGCGCCATTTGCATTAATCTACGGTACGACATGGTGACCAGGACATAGTCCCTGCAGCCATTCGACTGGCGAGGCAGAAACTATGTAGCTGTAGATAAAGTTGACTGTCCTCCGACCCTCATCCTTCGGCAATGATGATACGACAACCTATCACTATATCTTATATAGTAGTAGATGATGTCTTAGTATTACATTATGTGAGTTCATCTTGATTCTGTTACATTCTTCAGATACTAGATACGATAAGAACATATACTACACCATATGTACAGAACATAGATGATTCACACTAATGTATGCTTGAATGAATCTTGGGTTGTGTTCTGAGCCATTCCTTCCCATATTTTGTGTGATTGTTGTAGACTTGGTTATAGGGACTGAAACCTGTGTACAGCGAGAAATGGACATTCTGTGATTGTTTGGATCCTATTCTACAGTGAGAAATGGTTATCTTTTTAAACTGCATGGAGAAATGGATATTCTGTATTTTATTTTTTAATTTTTTTGCATATTTAGCGACGTTTACCGACGTCCTCCGACCCTCATCCCTCGGCAATGTTGATACAACAACCTATCACTATATCTTATATAGTAGTAGATGATGTCTTAGTATTACATTATGTGAGTTCATCTTGATTCTGTTACATTCTTCAGATACTAGATACGATAAGAACATATACAGAACATAGATGATTCACACTAATGTATGCTTGAATGAATCTTGGGTTGTGTTCTGAGCCATTCGTTGATAGTGACTCTGAAAGTATGCGTCATAATACGTCGCTGATAGCGACATATTGCGACTACCTTTACTGTAATAAAAACCAACGTCATTGATTTGTCGGAAAACGTCGCTAGTTTTATTAGTTCAGCGACGTTTAGCGTCGCAAAGATTATTACGTCGTCGAATATTAAACGAATACCGACGCTTTGCGACGTATTTGCGGATGTCGCTAATTTCTGATAAAAAGGGTTTCCTCGGTCCGACTTTTCATTTCTCCCTCTCCCCAAATTTTTTGTTCCCGCCCCTCTTCTTCGACCTCGATGACAGCCCGACCCCCTTCCCTCCGGTGCCGCTCATCCTCCTCCTCCACCACGAGCCCCTTCTCCTCCCTCCGGCGAGCCCCTATCACTATATCTTATATAGTAGTGGATGATGTCTTAGTATTACATTATGTGAGTTCATCTTGATTCTGTTACATTCTTCAGATACTAGATATGATAAGAACATATACTACACTATATGTACAGAACATAGATGATTCACACTAATGTATGCTAGAATGAATTTTGGGTTGTGTTCTGAGCCATTCGTTCCCATACTTGGCAATTAAGCCATTCGACTGCCGAGGCAGAAACTATGTATCCGTAGATAAAGTTGACTGTCCTCCGACCCTCATCCCTCGACAATGATGATACGACAACCTATCACTATATCTTATATAGTAGTAGATGATGTCTTAGTATTACATTATGTGAGTTCATCTTGATTCTGTTACATTCTTCAGATACTAGATACGATAAGAACATATACTACACCATATGTACAGAACATAGATAATTCACACTAATGTATGCTTGAATGAATCTTGGGTTGTGTTCTGAGCTATTCGTTCCCATACATGGCAATTAAGCATGTGAAATAGAACTGATTATGTTTAGTTTGTCTTACGAACCAGTTTTGGACATTGCTAGAATGATTGTTGTAGACTTGAACATTGTGTGAATTTTGGGTTGTGTTCTTTGCCATTCTGACAACCATATTTTGTGTGATTGTTGTAGACTTGGTTATAGGGACTGAAACCTGTGTACAGTGAGAAATGGACATTCTGTGATTGTTTGGATCCTATTCTACAGTGAGAAATGGTTAGCTTTTAAACTGCAGGGAGAAATGGACATTCTGTATTTTATTTTTTTATTTTTTTTGCAGAATTAGCGACGTTTACCGACGTTTACCGACGTCCTCCGACGTAATTGCGCGTCGGTAAACGTCGGTAGATAATTAATTTCATCCAGTCTACCGACGTTTAGCGACGGCAAATTACGTCGGAGGACGTCGGTAAACGACGCTAATTATCCCCATAAATTCCCAGGATTTACCGACGTCTGGCGACTTTTGTATAAGTCACTATATCACCGACGCCTCGTCGTTCATCCGCGGTAAAATTACCGACTTGTAGCGACACTAATTATTACGTCGCAAAAAGCGACGACACGACGGTGGACGTCGGCATTATGCCGACGTATAAATACGTCGGCGAACGTCGGCAATTGCGACGTTTAGCGACGTTTTTATGATCAGCGACTTACATTTTCGCGACCACTCCGAAACGTCGGTAATTGCGTCGCTAATTACTATTAGCGACGGAAATTGTTGTTTTAGCGACGTCTTTAGGCGTCGCTAAAATGACTTATTCTGGTAGTGGTCTGTGATGTTGATTACCTGCATGAGTGATACAGCTTACTGTCGCCGTCTCAACAACGGTGCAGGCTGGGCATGATACGATTCGACCCAAGAAATTAGGACCGGGTCGTGACATATTTTTAGTGGTGGCCCATGCAGGTCTAGACAATCAACAACTTAGGAAAAATTTATCTAGAGACATTTAGAACACTAGAACATTAATTTGTCACAACATAGGACCTAAATATATTATAAATAAATATTTTTGTTTGATTATAGACTGGTAGGCTACCTTGCTTATGTTTATATTCTAAACCTTCCAGAATATGGCCACCAATCCTGCTAGCGATGGGGTATCTTCACCCTATCTGTAACGCCCCAGTCCCAAAATACGTAGGACTAGAACGCAATCATGACAGCTGTATACATACGAAATATATGGACCCTCGTATATATACATAAGCTGTAAAATACAGTAACCAAGGTACTAAATCTCATCCACAAGATAAATATTGATATAAAATCATCTTTAAATTTGTCATGTATACAACTGTTGGGCGGAGACAAAGTCCACTACCAACAAATTTTAATAAGAACGAAATATACAAGGAAAGGAATTTGGTAGAGCAAGGAGATGACGATCCAAGAGCAACATCTCGATGAATAGAACGCAAGTCATGGCCTTAGCTAGAGCACCTGCAGAAATATAAGAACACACACCTGGCGAGATAACCAGGTCCTCAGAGGGACATAACAAGATACATCAACATGCCATATAATACTGAATATAAAACATGCCACAATCAAAGAAAGCGACAACACACAAATGAGGTAACCTAACCGTACTAAAGTGATTATGCAGCTTGAGAAACAATCCTTCGACGCATGAGCCTTGGCTGTAAATAGGATCGGCATAGTCCCCATACAGGGCACCAGGGGCCTACGTCCGTAACGTCCGAAGATCGTCAGAGGGCATCATGTGCAAGGGGCTACGTCCATAACGCTCTGGAAAACGTCAGAGGGCACCTGGAGCCTGCGTCTCCGGCGGAGCGCACAGGTAATAAGGGAAGTGCATAGAAGCCCATACGTCAAGTAATGTCCTCCCCACCCAATGCACCTATCATGTCGCATCCACGACCATGTAACACTACTGACCGTCAAGTCTTCTAACATACAACTATTGTCAGTTAGACCTAACGCACGTCCTATACGCATCAGTGATCAGCCAACACGCAAGTCCGTAGACTATATGCTACTCATAACTCACACATCTCATGGCACAACAGTATCAAAGTTTATGCAATGCACTAAGCTAGTGGTAGACCCTTAACTCTAAGTCCATATGCAATCAAAGGGTAAATAACAAGGTGCAACTAATATCACTGAGCAGGCAGTAATCATGAACTAGAAATAAATAAACAGTGATATGTAATAAAAATACAGACTGAATATAAACAGTATAATGGCAAGGTATCTTGCCTGGTGTGTTGCCTGGTGTGGTGCAATATTTTCTGACATATCTCCATAGTCTAATAGCCATGGTCGATGCAGTGGTCCAAATCGCGAGAAAATAGGAACATAGGATTAGTCATGATCAACAACGATAATAACCAACAAGGGAATTTGCAAAATAAATATAACTTAGTTTTTAGAAAATATTTATAATAATTTAAGACTAGATTTGTTTTTGGGAAATACTAAGATCTCAAATCATTTTTAGGCATAATTACTATAAGTTGAAAAATAGAATTTTAAGGAGAATACTAGAATATATTTTAGATATATTTGAAAACTATTTACAATATTATTTTTGAAATATTTATATCTAATAAAACTTATTTACAAACCTTTTATGAATTTGTTTAAAATAGAAGAGTCGAAAAGAACATGTACCCTAATAAAAATTCTTTTACTTATATATTGATTAAATAAAAAAATTGAATATAATTAAGAATATTAATAATGGTAACAATAATAATCTTCCCAATTATTATTGGTAATAATAATAAATAACATAGTAATAATAATATATACAGTAATCTTTAATAATAATAATAATAATAATAATAATAATAATAATAATTACAGAATGATAATAATATTAATTAGATTAAGAATGTTAATAATAAGAAAATCCTTACTTAAAAAAAACCCATTCTTCAATCCCATTTATTATAGTGAGAGAGAGAGACTGAAGAGAGTGCGAGAGAGAGAACGAAGAGAAAGGGGTCCCGGGAGAAGTGCTCACCGGCGGAGGGGCGCGTCGGCGCCGGGAAAAGGAGCGGTGGTCAGCTGCGGGAAGCGGCGGAGGAAAGCGCCCGTGGCGGCACCTGATACTCGGGAAGACGGCGGCGGCTCATTCCCGAGCGGCTCGCGGCCTGGAGAGGGGGAAATCGCGGCGGCGGCGATGATCGTGAGGGCACGGCGGCGGTGCTTGTGAGGGCGGCGGCCGAAAATCGGAGACCTAGATCTGGCGGAAAAGGGTTTGGAGAGGCGGTCGCCAGTGGCGGCGGAGCGGCAGGGCGCCGGTCTCAGCGGTGGTCGGCTGCGCGCAGGCGGCGCGCGCGGACCAGTACGGACGGCGGTGCTCGGAAAGGAGAGGATTCTCGGCGAGCAACTGGCGAACGGCGACGGCCACGTACAGGAGCGGTCGGTCGGTCGGCCACGCCACGGTCGGCCACGGCTCGGCGAACGGGCACAAAAGTCGGAGTTATCTGGGCGCCGGTGGTGGCGCTGTGGGCTCGGCCGGCGGCCAGCCCGGTGGTGAGGACGCGGCGGGGAAGTACGGCGCTCGAAGAGGATCTCGATGGTGGCGGCCCTCGACCAGGAGCGACGTGCTGCGATGGCGGACGAGGAAGGTTAGGGTTTTCCCTTTCTCTCCTATTTCTTTTTCTCTGGATTTGGGACGTCGGCGACGGTGGTTGGGAGGCTGCCAGGAATGGCTGATGGTGAAGTGGAGGCTGGGTTGTCGACCGGAGTGGCTGGACGGGTTGATGGATGGCAGTGGTGATGGTGTGGTCGAAGAGACGGGGACGGGGTGACTGGGATGGAGGTTCGTGGGTTGTCGGTGTCGGGGTGCTGCCGGAAGTGAGTCGGCTACCGCGGTGGTGGCGGGGTTCTGTGTGGAGTCGAGGATGATGAGGGTGGTGTCGACAGTACCTGGCGGTGATAGCGACGAGCAAGGCCAGGAGACGGAATAAATTAGGGTTAGGATTTGGTTTGTGTCGGGGTTTATCCGACACAGGAATCGATGTACTTGTATAATTTGGAATAAGAACGGTGGACACAGACACGATACACATTTGTGGATGGAAAAATTCTGGAGGAGTACCTCTCCTTTTATAGGAGGTGGGAATTCCCAGTTGGATAGGGATTAGGATTTGTTTAAATCCCTAATAGATAAATCACCAATTAATTTAAATCGATTTAAAAATACTTCAATTCAATTCAAATCCAATCCAAATTAATTCTATACTTAATTTAAAATAATTTTAATACAGTCAATAAGATCTTTAGCAATTTAATTTACCATATTTAATCAAATATTAAATAAAACAAGATCTCAAATATTATTTTCATAGTTAAATAATTATGGAAATAAATAAATTTCAAAAATCACTATAAATACTTTAAATATTAAATCATAAACTAGCTTTTGTAAATATCAAGATTTATTAATAAACATTTCACATTTCGCAAAACATTTGAAAACATTTCATATAAACCAAAAATTTTAAATTATTACTTATTTTTAAACGACGATCAAAATACTCTTTTTAGAAATAAAAATATTTACCACATATTATTTTGAAAATTAAATTCTTTTATATATAACATCTCTAATAAAAATATTTTACAAAAATATGTAACTCGCACATATTCGCACTCGTCGAGAAATTTCGAAACGCGTATTTCGTACGCTACGTAAATACGACAAAGCGACTCATGTACGACGCATAGATACGAAGAAAAAAAATATGAAATAAAAAAATCGTAGTAGAAATTTAGGGGGTTTATACTATCATACCCCACCTCCCCAACCAAGTCCGGATCCTACACCTCGGCAGCAGGCCGAACGTCCCCATAATACAACAGCGAATCCATCATCTTCCCAGACGGAGATGCAGCCCCCTGCAGTATTGCCCACTCCAGCTGCCCCACCGGTGCCTGTGGACCCTACCGACCTCATAGGTCTGCTACGAGGAGTGCTAGAAGCCCAGAGAGCTCAAACGAAAGCTCATCAAGAGCAAACCGCGATTATGAGGGAAAGCATGGAGAATGCTCATAACGTGGCTATGACTGCTCTGGGAAGACAAGAAGTAGCTCAACTTGAACCAAGGCCAGCCAAGGTAAACATATTTCTAAGGGATTAATTTATGAAACATTAAGGCCATTTAAATTAATGGGGATCATATTACCAAGGTGGGCGATATTGAGAGTTTCAAGAAACAGAACCCTCGACCCTTCAAGGAAACCGAGGGAATCGTCTATGCCGATGAATGGCTCGATAGCATGGAGCGTCTCCTAAGTGTCGCTCGAATTCCAGAAGGCCTCAAGGCCGAAGCAGTAGGACTCCAACTGCAAAGTGTAGCAAGCACCTGGTACCGGAATGAACCCCGACTCTAGGACAAGCAGCTTGATTGGGACACCTTCAAGAGGTTATTCCAGAGGAAGTTCTTCCCAACATCAAAGTTGCGAGAGATGAAAAGGAAATTTCAGAACCTGAAGCAAGAAAATATGACTGTTGGAGAATATACGACAGAATTCGGCCAACTCAGTCGTTTTACCAAGAACTTGGTAGCTGACCCTGATGATCGTGCTGAAAGGTTCAGATATGGGCTGAGAGAGGAGATCCGCACCCATGTGATCTCAGGCGGTGCTACGACTTATGAAAGGATCCTGGAGCGAGCTCAGGATATAGAGAAGAGTCAACCCGCTCGCTCAAAGAGGGATTATCCTGGAACTAACAACTTTCAGGGTAATCAGAAGAAGCCTAACAACAACAACCGGCCTCAGCAGCACCAACAAGCGAGGAATAATGATAGAGCACCTCAGAGGCAGATCCCTGTCTACAATTTTTGCAAGAGGCCAGGGCATCAGTCGAACATCTACAGGAAGAGACTAGGACACTGTCTAGTATGTGGGTCTGCCACCCACCAAGTGAAGGACTGCCCCTCGTCAATCCACCGGACTAGAGCAAACTCAGCAACAACAATTTGGGCAGCATCAACAGAAGACTGGACGAGCCTTTGCCCTAAAAGCAGATGAGGCAGAGCCAGAGCAGGAACCTACAGCTGATGTCATCGCAGGTTTCATTTATGTGTATTCCTATCCTGCCTTAGCTTTATTTGATTCGGGTGCATCACATAGTTTTATATCCACAAAATTTATCTCTGCACACCACATAGATACGGGATTTAGCAAGAAGATAAGTAGAGTCATGACCGGTGGAGGACCCTTACTCATCACTGAGACCTGTAAATGCCCTATCACCGTATCAGGCCACCAATTCATAGCACCTTTGCTTGTGATACCCTTACCCAACTATGATGTAGTCCTAGGGATAGACTGGTTGAGTAAGCAGCATGCGCTGATAGACTGTCACAGAGGATGTGTAGTCTTCAGCCCACCTGGAGAGCCGGAGTTTGAAATCTCTCGAACTCCGGAGGATATGGAGTGTGTTACCTACACCTCTATCACAGAAGAACCCGGACCTCCCCATCCTATCATAGCAGAATTTATGGATGTCTTCCCTGATAGTCTTCCCGGATTACCCCCAGATCGAGACATAGAGTTCACCATTGACCTAGTCCCCGGCTCTTCCCCTATTTCTAAGGGATGCTACAGAGTCAACCCAAAGGAGGCCAAGGAGATGAAGGATCAGATCAATGAACTGAAGGCTTTGGGATTTATCCGAGACGGAGCTTCACCCTGGGGAGCACCTGTCTTGTTTGTTCCCAAGAAGGACGAAACTGTACGGATGTGCATCGACTACCGGAGGCTGAACAACATCACCATCAAGAACAAGTACCCTCTGCCTCGGATCGATGACTTGTTTGATCAACTCAGTGGAGCCAAGGTGTTCTCGAAGATAGACCTCAGATCCGGCTACCATCAGATCAAGGTCAGGAAGGAGGACATTTTCAAGACGACGTTCAATACCAAGTATGGGCAGTTTGAATTCTTGGTCATGCCGTTTGGACTGACGAATGCTCCTGCTGTGTTCATGAACCTTATGAACAAGATTTTCCATGAATACCTAGATCAGTTTGTCGTTGTCTTCATCGATGACATCCTGATCTATTCGAAGACTGAAGAGGAGCATGAAGAGCACCTCAGGAAAGTTCTGGGAACTTTGAGGAAGGAGAAGCTATATGGTAAGCTTTCCAAATGTGAATTATTTCTCGACAAGGTGGATTTTCTTGGCCATGTTGTCACAGAAGAAGGAATTTCGGTGGACCCTAAGAAGATAACTGCTGTTGAGAAGTGGTCTACCCCAAGCTCAGTTGCTAAAATCAGAAGTTTCTTGGGCTTGGCTGGCTACTACCGGAAGTTTGTGAAGGATTTTGCCAAGATTGCTGAACCGATGACGAAGCGCACTCGAAAGAATGAAGAGTTTATCTGGACGGAAGATTGCCAGGCATCGTTTGAGGAACTGAAGAAGAGACTTACAACAGCACCGATACTTGCGCTACCCGCAGGTACCGACGGTTTCTCAATCTACGATGATGCCTCTGAAAAAGGACTGGGTTGCGTTCTTCAACAACACGGGAAAGCAATTGCTTACACCTCTAGACAATTATAGACTCATGAGAAAAACTATCCCACATATGATCTGGAGCTTGCTGCAGTCATCTTTGCTTTGAAGCTATGGAAGCATTATCTCTATGGAGAGAGAGTAGAAATATATACAGACCATAAAAGTCTGAAATATGTTTTCACTCAGAAGGAGCTGAACATGAGACAAAGAAGATGGCTGGAACTGATGAAGGATTTTGACATCGACTTGCAGTATCATCCGGGTAAGGCTAATGTGGTTGCAGATGCACTTAGTCGATATCCAGTGGCGATGTTTTTAACCAAGGAGCGGCACTTGTTAGAGGACATAAAGAAGCTTGGTCTGGAGATTATACTGCCTAAGGAAAAGATGAAGGAACTGGAGCGAGAAGCTATTGTACCTGGAGCTGACTCAACCATGATGCAGTTGCAATTGCGTTCAAGTCTGATGGACAAAGTCAAGGAGACACAATTCCAAGACGAGATGCTTTGCAAACTCAGAGATCAAGTGTTGGCAGGAACACTTGAAGGATTCTCTATCGCTAGTGACGGAGCATTGAAGAATGGTACGAGGTTATATGTACCATCTGGCGAACTAAGGAATGAGCTGATGCAAGAAGCGCACCAGTCGCAGTATTCCATACATCCTGGAGCTAATAAGATGTATCGGGATATACGTACCATCGTTTGGTGGTATGAAATGAAGAAGGACATATCCAGATTTGTGGCTAGATGCTTGATTTGTCAACAAGTGAAGGCTAGCAGACAGAGACCCGCAGGACTTCTACAGCCGCTGGACATTCCGGAGTGGACGTGGAAACATATAACAATGGACTTTGTGTCAGGATTGTCTCGATCCCAAGGAGGGAAGGACACCATTTGGGTTATTATGGACCGACTGACTAAGTCAGCCCACTTTATTCCCTTCAAGGTTGGTTTATCCACCGAGAAGTTGGCGGCACTGTACATGCGGCACATCTACCGGATTCATGGAGTTCCGGTAAGTATTGTATCTGACCGAGATACTAGATTTATCTCTCACTTTTGGAAGAGTTTGCATGACAGCTTGGAAACAAAACTGAAGTTAAGCACAGCCTACCATCCCCAAACTGACGGACAATCGGAGAGGACCATCCAGACGTTAGAAGATATGCTGAGATCTTGCGTCTTGGAATTTGGAGGGTCTTGGGAAGACCACTTGCATTTAGTAGAATTCTCCTACAACAACAGTTACCAAGCTAGCATTGGTATGACACCATTTGAAGCTCTTTATGGACGTCGTTGCCGCACTCCACTTGCATGGGACGACGTAGGAGAAAGAGTACTGCTGGGGCCAGAGATGGTGACTGACGCAGCAGAAAAGGTGAAGGGGATCAGGGACAAACTCAGGATTGCCCAAGACAGACAGAAGCATTGGGCAGATAGCAGTCGTCGACCACTGGAGTTTGAAGAAGGAGATAGTGTCTTTGTGAAGATTTCTCCTACCAGAGGAACTATCCGATTTGGCAGAGGTGGGAAGCTGAGTCCCAGATATATCGGACAATTTGAAGTTTTGAGCCGAATTGGTGAAGTAGCGTATCGGTTAGCTCTACCAGCTAACCTTGAGGGCGTGCATAACGTCTTCCACGTTTCGCAGCTCAGGCGCTACATCCCGGAACCGAGTCACATCTTGGACCATTCAGAGCTAGAGATTGGACCCAGCCTTACAGTACCAGAGAAGCCTGTGGAGATTTTGGACAGAGGCATGAAGAGGACCAGGGCTTCGGTGACTCCCATAGTCAGAGTTATGTGGAGGCACAATTCCCTAGGCGAGCCTACCTGGGAGCGAGAAGATGAGATGCGAGAGCAGTACCCGTACTTGTTTGAGACCTGAGGTAATTCCTAACCTATCCTTTAATTTCGAGGACAAAATTTTCTAAGGAGGAAAGGTTGTAAAACCCGTAATTTTTAATTCATTATTATTTATAATTATTTATTAATATTCTAGAAATTTTAGTGTTTGGTAAAAACTCGTAAAATTTTTAGTTAGTTATATAAAAATTTAATTAATTATTATTTTTATGATAAACCATATTTAGAAAGAGAAAAAAATTATTTTTCTGGATTTTTGACTATTGGCCCTGACCCGTCCCGAAATCACATATATAAATATTATTTTTTAAAAAACCAATTAATAGATTTTTGGCCTGACCCGAATCCGTACCCAGTTCTCATCCTGAACTCATCCCGAACCCAATCTCGTTTTTAAACCCATTCTTAAGTAATTAGGTTATAATTACTCATATGTGATATTAAAAAGAAAAGAATTCCTTAAAATCATTTAACTCTTATTCTCTCTCTTCCTGAGTAAAGGAGAACATTTTCCTTTCTTTTCCGTTCTCGGCCGACCTTGGCTCTTCTGAGCGCTCGAGACTCCTCCCCTCCCCGCGTGAAACTGCCGATCAGGTCTCTTCCCCTCCCGAAACCCCCAAACTCTTCTCTGTAAAACCCCTATTTTTTTAAATTATTATTTATTATTTTATTATACTTAAAATTTAATTTATGCAATTTATGAGTTTTATTATTTATTTCATTAGAAATAACCTTAGCCATTATTGAATTTTGGAACACAAGACTACCATGAATTTTGGCATGAAAGATGTAGCAGTGTGCCTTGACTAGTGTATTAGCCATGTCATGGGAGGCCTAGCCATGGTGAAGAGAGAACTAGGAAAACCAGGCCAAGTTGCGACTCAACCTCCACCGACAAATTTACGTATATATTACTTTAATTTTCGACTTTTAAGTGACCCGGTTTGACCAATTCAGTCCGAACTGGACCCGAGCCAAATTTTAGCCCATGTAAGCAGGTAGTGTGACCAAATATGACCATGTAGACTTATTTTATGTACTTAGAAATATTTTCTAACTATTTTAGAGTTTTATGTACAATTTCTAATTATTTAAATATTTGTACAATTACTGGTATTTTTATTATTATAATAATATTTTACAAAAGTAGTACATTTTTCTGGACCCGGATAAGGGTGTGTGGTACAGTCTACCCATTGTAGAAAATTTTATTATTTTATTAATATTAAAGTTATTTTGTGAACATTTAATAAATACGTTTATTGAGATGTTATTATTATCTTGAGTTGATTGAATATATATATATATATATATATATATATATATATATATAGGGAGCGGATCAAAGGCCCCGCCCGCGGAGCCCCGCCGAAGCCCCGCCCCCCCTGCACCATCGGATCGCGCGGGGCCCGCGTGGGGCCCGCGCCCGCCCGCGCGATCCAACGGCTAAGGATCGCGGGGGCTTCGGCGGGGCTCCGCGGACGGGGCTCCCGATCCGCTCCCATATATATATATATATATATATATATATATATATATATAAGTTTAAAAAAAAATATTTATAGAAGTTTAAAAAGTTTTAGAAAAGAAAAGATTTGAAAAAGAATTGTTTAAAAATATATATATATCTATATATATATAATGCAAGTGGTCGGCCCCACCAAGTGGGAGCCGACCATATGCAGCAGCAGCATGCTATATTTCTTGTGCGCCCCTTTATAAGGTATGTAGCAACAGCAGCAAGCATAGGCCGCCCCCTCCCCCTTTTAACATATATGTATATATACATATAGTTATATATATATATACAAACCCTAATTTCTTCTCCATCTTCTTCCTCCTCTCTCCTCCTCTCTCTCTGGCGAGCAACCCTCGGCCAGCAGCGTGACAGCAGCGTCAACATCGCGACGGCGGCAAACAACATCGACAACAACCAACAACAACAAGAACAGAATTTAACATCAAGGTATCCCACTTTTCCAATCGATTTCTCCATCAATTCTAATCCGATTGCAGATCCGTAAATTCGTGTAGATAGCCCACATGACCCACTTTCATCACCTTCAAATAGATTTATTTATTCTACAATAAATTTCAGTTATAATTAAATTAAAAATCTCAAAAAATTAGTTTTTATAAACCTCAAAAACCCCGATACGGCGTGCGCCCCGATAAACCGGACGACGTGGTCGTATACTATACGCATCAAAAGACGCGTATGGATGTTATCGACGTGTGGGAACTGACAAAACCCGATTTTATTACATGTGTGAGACAAAATCAGTGCGTATCCGTCGAGATACTCCCGTATCGACCTTTTGCAAATTAAGTCACAAATTTGTGCATACTCATCATATCATGATGAAACTTGCGCTATTGGATTCGAAATATTTTTCTGGTCCTGTGAGCCAAGTTTGGTTCAATTCTGAGAAGATTGATCGGGACGCCATTTTAGCGGGCCCACAATCCCACTCAACGGGCAATTTTGTGCACAGTCCACAGGAATTCAAAATTGGTCATACCGTTGGGTTCGTCTCCTCAAAACAAATTCGTAGACATATAGTTTAACAACTTTAGAGACCGTAGATATTGGCACGTATTTCGATGCAAAGCGGATCCAACGACGGATATCGTTTTGACCCAAAATTACGATTTTGCCCCTGTTCCAGAATTTAACTTTTGGACAGGCATTTTTTAGGCATATCTTATATTCCAAACTCGTTTGTGATGTTTGTTGTAGCATCCGGAGTCATCTGCGGGACTTGGCTTTTCTTGCTTCGTTTATTTGTCTGTTCGAGCTACTGGATTATTCTCTTTTGCACATAACCTCAGGCAAGATACCTTGCCATTATACTGTTTATATTCAGTTATATTTTATTACATATCACTATTCATTTATTTTTAGTTTTTACAGTTCTTGATTTACTGTCTACTTAGTGATATTAGATATACTTTGTTATTATCCTTTGGTTGCATATGGACTTAGAGTTAAGAGACTACCGTTTGTAGTGTATTGCATATACCTTGCCACAGTTGTACCACGAGGATGTGTGAGATGAGTAGCATGTAGAGGTCCTTGCGTGTTGGCTGATCCCCAGTGCGCATGCGTAGGTCTAACTGTCAATAGTTGTATATTAGAAGACTTGACGGTTAGTAGTGTTACATGGTCGTGGAAGCGACATGATAGGTATATTAGGTGGAAAGAATATTTTCTTGTCGTATGGGCTTCGATTGCACTTCCCTTGTAACCCAGAAGCTCCGCTGGAGATACGGATATGAGCCTCTCAGGTTGGCCACTGTCGTTTTTGAACGTCATGCGCTTAGGTCACTGGTGCCCAAGTGGGGACTATACCAGATCCCATTTACAGCCAGGGCTCATGCGACGGAAGGTTTGTTCTCAACTGCATGTTCACTTTAGTTTGGTTAGATTACCTTATTTATGTCTTGTCACTTTCTTTGATCGTGGCATTTTTATATTCAGTATTTATATGGCATGTTTATTATATCTTGTTACGTCCCTCTGAGGACCTGGTTATCTCGCCAGGTGTGTGTTCTTGTGTTTCGCAGGTATTCTAGCCATGGCCATGATCGTCACTATCTCTTCGAGGATGATTGCACTTTGATCGTCTTCGCTTCGTCCGCCAAAGTCATTTTATTTTCCATGTACTTTTCCTTACTTGTTGGTAGTGGATTTGTCTCCGCCCGACGATTGTATACATGACAAATTCAAAGTTGCTTTTATATCATTATTTATCTTTGTGGATGAGATTTAGTACCTTGGTTACTGTATTTTACAGCTTATGTATATATACGAGGGTCCATATACTTCGTATGTATACAACTGGCATGAATACATTCTAGTCCTTCTATTTTGGGACTGGGGCGTTACATGTTTTTGTGGTGGCCCATGCAGGTCGAGTTTGTCACTTTGGTTACGTTACTGTACCGATGTGAACCTACAACATAGGATTAGAATTATAGGAATCTCATCCATACAGCTTGACCTCTTCCCTTGGCTTCATATTTCGAACTCTCGATCGACCTCCTTGAATTGCATCTTGCTTGATTCCTTTCTACCATCGATTCTTATTTTCGTGCTTAGTGTCAACTAGGAAAATGACAACACTAGTATATGCTCATAGGTCAAACACATGGCTAGAATGGTTATATTGGCCATTGGAATACATTTAAGACTCTAACTGAGTTAAAAAGGTTTTTTTAAAAGAGTGATTTTAATGATTAGTAATTTGTAAAGTAGGATATTGCCACGAAAAGTTTTAATCTTGAGATTTCTAAATAGTAAACACCATAGGATTGATACTGTAGGAAGGAGAAAAAAATATAGCTAGAATTTTTATACCCTTGATTTAAGAAATTGATGGACTTTTTGAGATTTGATATTTATGATTTATTGGGTTATAGCTATACATCTTTGCACAAGTATAAAATTGATTTGCTTTTCGAGTTGTGATATTTAAAATTTTTGGGTGATAGATATACATCTTTGAATAAATATAAATTTTATTTGGTTTTCGAGTTTGATGTTTATAATTTATTGTATTATAGTTATACACCTTTGAACAGTTATAAATTTGGTTTGAAAATGATCTTAGCTTTTAAAATGGCCATAGAAATTATTTAAATTTGAGTTGTACAACTTGCGATTTTCGTGTTTAGTAATTTTGAATTCTAAATGGAAGTAATGATGGTGAATTTTGGTTTAAAATATTTGAAAGTTATGAAAACAATTTTTGAGAAATTTTTTATTTTAAAAAGGGTGTCCTATGCACTACAAGAAAAAAGGGTTTTAACGACACTCAAAAAGTGTCGTTATTTAGTTTCCATGGCACTTTTCAAGTGTCATGTAGAGGGGTGTCATAGAAAGTATTTTTCTTTCAACGGCACTTGGAAAGTGCCAAGTAATCCATTTATGATGACACTTTTTGAATGTCATATAATGTTCAATTTATGGCATAATGTTGGTGTCATCTTTATGAGTTTCAATGACAGCTTATAAGTGTCATCATAATTTTTTTAGCTTTCAACAACACTCGAAAAATGCCATGTAATAACTTTATGACGACATTTTCTGAATGTCATATAATGTTTATTTTATGGCATGATGACGGTGTCATCTTTCTGTATTTCAATGACAACTGATAAGTGTTGTCATAAATTTTTTTTAGCTTTCAACAATACTAAAGAAATGCCATGTAATCCATTTATGATGACACTTTATATGTGCCATCTAACTCCCTTGAACGACACATTTTAATTGCCTCTAAAATGTCATTAAAATATATGAAATATAAATAATTTCATTTGTAGATATCACATTAACCAAAATCAATTTCACACATAATAAAATTTTAATGCAACAACATTAATATATATTAAAATATCTCAAATCCATACAAGGTCCCAATATGTTGTTCTCAATACAATAAAGTCTATTACATAACAAAGTCTATTACACAAAAGATAATATTACTACTAGTACTACTTAGTCTCCAACTCTTTCCAGCATCAAACTCGAACATAATCCGAACTCATCAATCAACCTGCACACAAAAAGATGAGAATTAATATTTTATCTTTCAAACTGACAATGCAAATGCTAATGGAAGACAATATGAAACCAAATTCCCTTGAACGACACATTTTATTGAATGCTAAACAAAACTTTTTGTGGAGGTTCTTATAGGAAGAAGAGTGACTGGAGGCAGTGGTGGCAGGCATAACATTGAATGCTAAACAAAACTTTTTGTTTTAAGTAATGCGATTTGAGTAATCTATATCCTGAAATATGTGGTTTTGAAGATACTTCTTCCTTACTGGTATTGCATGAAATGCTAACTCAAAATATATGGTGACATGCTGATAATAGATTCATTGATCCTGTAGGAATCCTATAAAAGCTGACCTTGCTGCTACTGCTGAACATCTCGCTGGTGTGCTTCCTCTTCACCTAGCCTACAGCCAAGCACATGAAACCAATTAGAAAATCCTCTAGGATTTAAATACAATTATGCAAAGAAATGAAAAAATTCATTAAAAAAATAGCCATCTCTGGAGAACATTGGCAGGTAACACAACATTGACAACATTTAGTTCTTTCCAGGTAACACAACATTTAGTTCTTTCCTTCCTTCTTAGTCCCCATGTGAAAATATTTCTGATCTAACTCTCTACTGGAATATTTAAGGTGATGCCAGTGCAATGTCAGTTCAGAATTCTAACACTAAAAGCACTGCACATGTTAGTCTCTTCATTTCCTGAAATAGGTGGCCAATACTGTAGTTAAAGGAAAATCCAGGCTGAGCTAAAGTTCAGGTTGAAATAAAATATTGGGATGCTATCTCAATTAAGAGAACTGAACCAATATGGCACTGATGGTGTCCAACATGGCACTGAATTTCAGGTAGAAGAACTGAATTCTCAGGTTATTCCAATCTACAGGACTGTACCAAAAGTTAAGATAACCTGGTGAAATGAAACTAAATCTCAGGATTGCAATTCCCAGGTTATTAGTCCCAAAGAAGTATCAAATTACTCAGGTAACCCATTCTCAGATTCTTCTTAAATGAACATCACATGCCTACTCTTACTCAGATTTTAAGAAGATGAACTATTCAGAAAAAATCTGGAACAAAAGTTCAATGAAATCTATACCACTTTACTCAAAAATTCTTTATGTCTAAATGTATTGGCTTCAACAAACTATAGACTTTATTATCCTAACTCTAAATGACACTAAAGACTCCTTCTCAGTCACAGGAGCTTCAATCCATCATTCGCAAAAGTAGAACATTCAGTAACCTACAAACTAAACCCAGATTTACTAACCTTCAAGAATATCACACTAAGTTATCAGGACAGCCCCAGGTTTATATAATCTCAGATTCTCCAAATGGGTCAAAACTGAAATGGTTCAGATACACATAAACATTGTATGCATCCTTAGGAAGAATGCTGCAGGTTCAACTATGTAACCATATATTAATCCTTGAATGAAAGGAAAATGGCCAATTCATCTCAGAATTAACCCGACAATCATTTAATATTAGGATTTCAGGCCTGGATACTATCAGTATCATTCACACAGCCCTTTGAAGCATATTTCTGAGACGAAAAGGCACATGCTCACAATAAAATATGGAGTGATTCGTTTAAACTCAAATGTTCAATCAAAAAATTCCACAAAAGAAGAATACATTCAAAAGAGTTGCCAGTCAAAGAATACATTCCACAAAAAATTCTACAGAAGAATACATTCAAAAGAGTTTCCTCAGGCACATGTACTACTACTACCAGCTAGCCCAATTAAGTCTTCTCAACAGGAAAACAACTTCACAGTGAATGGAAAACACGAATCCGAAACTTCATCAAGTTCCATACCATGCCATGTATAATAAAAAAGACCTGACAGAAATCCAAATGGCTATAGCTAAGGCCAGCGAGCTAGCGTTACTAATGTATAAGAGGCCATCCTTTTCGACAGAGATTATGGACAAGCCGTGTATCAACCAAAGTGGCCGTATTATTAATACGGATATTTAATGGTTTCGCAATGAATAACAGGAAAAAGAACATTTGATTGAAGTGGTCCTCCTCAGTCACAGCCCCAGAATAACCAAAAAAAGCATGGGCCAGCTAATCAGATAACAAGCTTGTCAGAGCTATATCTTGATTTTGTATTATATTCAGCTCTCAAATAAAGTTGAGAATAATTATCGTGGGTCAGAGCTGCTCGTTTCAGACCAAAGCAACCGATTGCTACGTTGAGCTACCTCTCTACATATGCCTATAGCATATGATACCCCGTGTTTAGTAAGTATCAGTAGGCAGGTAATTGTTGTCCCTGTATGGACAGGGACTTGTATGCAATAGGGAGTCGAGGTTGCACTAACGCAGCAGTCTACAAACTAATGTACTAAAGCATCAGTTTTCACATAAAGTATCAAGTAGCACACATTACAGAGGGTATCAGAGTAGGACAAGTAAGGTTCCTGTGTGAAACCAAACTGGGAAATGCAGAAGAATGTTGGCCAATAGTGAAATTACTCATGCTAATATATGTGTGTTCCCTGTAGGTTGAAATGTAAAGTACGTATCCAAGAAAGTGCAGTACAGGAGTAGGGTCCTGTAGGCATACCCATCGGACCAAGGAAACAGAGATACATCAAGTCCTCATCTCTGATGGAACCTTTTCTTTGTTACCAATTACATATTGATTTATGAACCTTCTTGTAACCCATTAAATACTGCTATATGAGTGTTCCATATATCCAATGGATATTGATAACTAGTCGACCCTGGTAGCATCATGACCCATAGTCTAGGTCTTAAGAATATAGTCTAGGTCTTAAGAATATAGCAGCCGCATGTTTAATCTGGGGAAAGAGAACCTGTCTGTATTGGCAGAAGAAACAGTATATTAGGATAGCATCTAAGGGTGTATCAAATGTATGGTTAGAGGGTGGGAATGTTAGGAGCAGAGGTGTACCAAGTTCTCAGTTTGTGTGCAATATATAGAGTAACAGGTGGTTGTATCCAGTAGGAATCTTGAGAAATGTACCATGGGTGTCAAGATACCAAGTAGCAGATTAGGAGGAAGGGTAATTGATATCAATTGGTATCCGGTCCGGGTATGTGTCATGGGCAGAGTATCACATGAACCTGGACAAGGGAAATTGCAGGACAACAGGTACTTGCTGTAGGCAATGGCAGCAGCAGCACAAATTGCTGCAAGGTATCGGAAAACTGGGTGTTGGAATATCCCAACACTGCAATTGCACCACATAGATGTGTCACTTCATGTGTAGGATGTAACAGAAATAACACCAAAAAAACAAACACAAAAGAGTAGAAGAATGTAGGAAATTGATAAATCCTGAAGGAGTAGCAATGTCTTAGAATCGGAAAAAAAAAATGAAAGAACGAACGAACCTAAAAAATGAAAGAACGAACCTAACAAACAAGCATATCAATCAAACACACTAAACATGTCAAAGATAAAGAAATACAAATATTTTAAAAAAACATTATAAGAAAATAAAAGAAATCAACGAGAAGAGAAGAGGAAGATAATCAGGAAATCCAATCACACGTCCTCCATAAAAACTCCAACAACTTCATAAAAGTGCAATTTTGGATTAAGGATTTCAGACAGAAAGAACAGAAACACATATTTATGCTATTGAATGTATCAAAGAGATGTTTATGCAGGTGAAGAATTCATGTTCTCCAAAGCACAAGGTTAATTTGTCTCTTTTTTTTCCTTGAAGTGGTATGTGAAGGTATTTTGTATTATTCAACTTGATTGGACTTCCCACACATTCTAGTAGGACTCCAAACACAGTTATGATTCTTATGACATCTAAAATGACAAATTGATTAACATGGGTGACCCATGGTTGAGGCCTTTTGTAGAGGAAGGACTTGGGTTCAAAAGCCAGGGGAGCAGTAAAACTGGCCCTTTTGTCTCCTCCAAAAATAAGTTACAAGTAAAATTATCCACCAATGAGGGTAGTAAACAATATATGCAGATAGTACACTAATGTAATATTATTGTGTTATGTATCCTTACACGTGTAACAGTTATCTGATTACCGGTATTTAATAACATAAAAACATTAACATTTAATGGACGTGTCTTAAAACTCATGATAGTTACACAGAAAAAATTGATGAAAGTATTATGTTCCGTCTGGGGAAAAATGAAAATTATAAGAGAAATACTACTGAAAAAATCCCTAAAAGAATGTATTCACATTGCAGAATATCTCACTGTATCATAACTTTAAAACATTGTCAGAAAGCAGGAAACACATTTACTACATTAACTTGTCAATACTACACAGGAAGATATGCATTGACAAAATCTGTAATTAATCAAGAACAATAGACAGCATACAGTTTCAGAATAGCTTGGTATTTAATCTAGAGTGTAGTGATCATCCTATACAAAGCAACACATCAAGGTTATGGCTCCAACAAAGATATGGTGGTTACTGCAAAGTTATTTAGCTATATGAAGAACAGACTATTGTAGAAAAGAAAATTTCATGGAGATTGATGTATCCAAGGATCCAATACTAGGTAGAGTGGAACAGATGACTTGTTAACCTTCAGTAGTGCAAATAACAGAAATTGTATACACCACATATCATAAACAGACACTCTAAGTATTATGAATATTTAGATAAAAGAATTTATATGTTGACAAAAATGTAAGAAAGCATATGAAGCTACCACAGATGGCCCATGACCAAACTTCAAAGTGAATCCATATAAACAATAACACATGTTAATTGTGGTGTCCAATTTGGAGTGTTACTCTCATGGAGAATATCCTACAATGATTAGTAACCATTTGGTTGTTTAGTAAAATCTCTCTCTAATGAAAGACCTCAAAACTGTCTTAATTGCCTTAAAACTCCTCCATCCTGAATGATTGTTAGAGTTGGATCACGTTTGACATAATTGCTGTATTGCACGGCCAAGGGGAGGATCCAACCTACCATCTTTTGCTTCTAGGTAGTATGATAAACTCGCACTTTCCACAATTGCATTGTCATGAAGCAAAATCCAATGTATAGAGAGGTAGGGGATCAGGATGAAAGCTATAATAAATTCCTCTCATGCTCTGGTGGAACACAACTTAATTTAAAAAAGAACCATGCAAGTAATGTTGCTTAACATTTGAAGAAACTGGTGATTGTATGTTGATGGAACAAACAATTGAAGAGAAAGGAGCAAACAAATAGCATTCTATTATAATTGAAACTTCAATTAAGACGGCTGACAAGGTGCAGGGAGATCATCTCCTACTATATCACCTCTCTACTACTTATATTCTCCTTACGTCAATAACTTCTAAACTATGATATGTAGGACATTTTTTTGCTAATAATATTCCTCATGTTCATCTGTGTGACATGACAAGTTTTTCTTTGAAATAAAGATACTTATAAGATGAAGTGTGTTATGTCTCTAGTTAGCAAATGCAAGTATTATACTATTTCAATAAAATTTGCCAATTTTCTATCATTGAGCGCCAAACTTTCCAAACACAAACTCAACAAGAAAAGATATTCATGTTTCATATATTTAGATTTACGCAAATATAGCGAACTATCACATGTCTAGATTTTCGGTTGTTATTGTATCAGACACCCAGTGTCCATGGCAAAGTGTGACAACAAGTGTCAGTCAACTAATCATATATTTCTACCAAGAGACTCGCATATACATTTTTTGGATTGTGTGCATTCCACTAGTGCATAACGACTAATATGGTATTTGTATAATGTACTTAGGGTTCTTTAGTCTAGACAGTATATGATACCGTATATGAATAGGATAATCACCAAGGGGCCGTTCGATGCACAGAATAAATTACTCAGATTTCTAAGATGAAAAATCCCCTTACCGAAACACATATTAAGAGAGATTCTTAGTTACTCGTGCTCCAAAATAAATTACCAAATAAAAAATTCATTCACACACAATCAAAAATTCATCCGGAACCTACAATCTAAGACCCAATTATGAATTTCATTCACACACAACAAATAAAAACTTATGTTTCAGAAATTAAACTCCAAATAAAAAACTTAATCTTTCCAAAGTTTTGAAGCACAAACAAATTCCTAAATTTTGAACCCTAGATTTTAATTTCTTCATGTAAACCCTAAATAAGAAAGGAAACCCTATATAATAAATCAAGGAAGAAAAATTCATAAAAAGAAAGGGGGAAGATGAAGGAGTGAGAGATGACCTAGACACGGTGGTGACGGCGGTGACGGCGATGACAGTGGTGACGGTGGTGACGGCGATGACAGTGGTGACGGCGGTGACGGCGATGACAGTGGTAACGGCGGTGAAGACCTCTTGCCGCCAACTCTGAGAAAGAACGGAGGAGAGAGAGAGAGAGAGAGAGAAAGTAAAAAGAGAACGGATGGAAAAGAAAATTTTGGGAAAGGTTTTTATGAGCTTCTCCAAACTCTGAGAGAGAATCGGGCGGCAAACGAAAAAAATTGGGAGATTACAGCCAGGCGCGAGCGGCAAACGAAAAGGGGGGGGAATAAATTTGACACAACAATTTTCAAGTGTTGTATTTACTTTATAATATTATATGACATTTTAAAAGTGTTGTATATAGTATATATTATTATACGACATTTATAAATGTCCTTAAAAGTGTTGTTAAATTTATGTTTACGACACTTTAAAGGAGGTGTCGTAGATTATGATAAATACTCATTTATGACGACACGTTTTCGTAGAGTGCCATCATGACGAAAGAATAATGACACTTATTTGGAAAGTGTCGTAGATAAAGTGTCGTTATTAACCTATTTTGTTGTAGTGATGATTGAGGATTTACAAATCTTTTTTAGATTTTTGGTAAAAAAAAATGATTTTGACTGACAGGATTATTTGAAATTTTAGTTTAATGAGGGATTGCTAATATTAAAAATTTTAGGAGAATTTCGAAGGATGTGATGGAAAGTTATTTTGATTGATTAAAGGAAGTTACCATTTAAAAGTTGTGATTTTGTTGGAATAACTTAGCATGAATAGAAGTTAAAATTGATGAGAGCATTGAGCTTAATTTTTGAGATTGCTTTTAATATGCTAAGAGTTTTATTATGAGTTATTTAAAAATTTTAGAGTGTTAAATTTTTGATTGATTGTGAAATTTTTATGGATTCATAAATTATGAACTCTTGAGTTAAATAGTTGAATTTAAACGTTAATTTTGGAAAAGGTTAGTAGTAACGTGATAAAATTTTGCTTTGAGATTTATGAGAGTGATTTAAATTTTTTATGATGAATTTGAACGGCTTGGAGTGAGTACAAATTTTGGTGGTATATTTTTGAAAGTTTATTTTTGAAACTTTTGGAGGATACTTGAGCTAAAATTTTAATGGTAGGCCCCAAGATAACCCTACTGAGTATTCCACACTAATTGCCATGTCACTCATGACCATGATAGTAGTATATACACAAGGATTGTTAGTCATCTATCCAGCTATGTGACTGTATTACCACCTCGACTTACTCGACCTTCCTTCAATTCTAGATCTTTTAATTGCGACCTTCTAACCTATTTGTAATTTGAATAATGAGTTAATGGTTCCTTAACTGTATTCATCTAAGAGACTATCTTCTCTTCGAAATTGTGTTCCTAAATTATTTTTATGGATCCTTTAATTAATTTTAATTCATACTTTAACTTAATCTTCTTTATTTTGTGTATTAATTATCATCTCGTGAACTTCCACTTTCTATTTTTGATCTTTTGGCGTCCCTTACCGTGACTTTGATATTTGGAGCACAATACTAAACTTTTTCTCCCAACAAATTTTACATGTAAAACCTAGACAAGCCCACCTTCATGTAGATATATCATGTCCCACCAAAACCCATCTCCTTGTACTCTGTTTCTTGATATGACCTGATGGTTAAAATGGCTAAACTATAATCTTTGTCAGGATACCGATATATTTTCATCCACTGATAGGGATTCAACCTCGACTCAATTCTTTCGACCCGATATGTGATTGTGTTCTACTAAATTAGTTAAATGCTTAAATTTGTACTCTATCTTGATTGCTTGACCCATTGTTCCATGATACTATTAGTTTAACTCTTGTAAGTTGGGTAGAATACCCTACCACCTAACAAACCTTTTTCCTTGTGAACCACATTGGTAAGTTCACTTAGACTATAAATTCAGAGGACCCTACCTTATCTAGTCTACCAAGCCATAAATGAAGAAACACTAGGACAACTGTATAGGCCCAAACTTCGGGCAAGCCTTGATTTTAAAAGATCTGGGACTATTTAAAATTTCCTTCATCAGTACCTCCCTTGCTCATATTTTGACTATCTCACGCTGCTAACTTAGCTTCAGTTTTGCAAGCTTATTTCGTTATCAAGCTTGATCATGACATTTTTATTGGGTGCACCCACTAACATATTGTCTAATCAGAGCCGGTGCATGATGGTCTGATCAACCTATTGCACTTTGGTTCGCTTATCATAACTTATTCTATGCGGATGGAGACATAGTAAAACTTGCCTTAGAGTCTCATCCGCGACCGCCTTGACAATTCTCTTTTGAATTATTTTTGCCGCCTATGAACCCCACAATTTGTACTCAATATATAACACCGTCTTTAAAACCTTTGTTGTTCTTGTCTTTTACTTATTTTGGAAAGACAAGGCACTGTACTTTCTAGATAGACTCAAGATATCATCTTTGGTTGCCCAATCGATTAATTATACACAAATGTAGATAGCCACCGACCGACTCATGTGGCTGTATCATCGCCTTTAACTACTCCTCGTTCCTTAACCCTAGAATTATTATCGTGTCCTTCCAATTATTCTTGAGCACTCGAGAATGATTCTGATCATTCACTTAAATCAAACCTCCGACAAAGATGATTAGTATCTAGTTCTCCCTTAAGGAACCATATCTCCCGAATGTCTAAATTATTCTCCTTGATCTACTCAATTCCTTATTACTCTCCAAATTGGATTATCGAAATTTTGCTACCTTCACTGGCAACCCTTATTCAATTCCATAACCATGATATATTTTTGTATATATCGACTCCACAATTTTCTATTGCATGGTGGTGTTGAACACTGTTTTATCGCCTCCTCCAAAATTTAATTGTATTTTGGTATTGACGAACTCTCCCTATCCCCTAATCCTATCTATCCTATTATTCCTAAATTTCGAGGACGAAATTCTTATATTTGGGTAGGATGTAAAACCCCTATTTTTTAAATTATTATTTATTATTTTATTAGACTTCAAATTTAATTTATGCAATTTATGAGTTTTATTATTTATTTCATTAGAAATGACCTTAGCCATTGTTGAATTTTGGAACACAAGACTACCATAAATTTTGGCACGGAAGATGTAGCAGTGTGTCTTGACTAGTGTATTAGCCATGTCATGGGAGGCCTAGCCATGGTGAAGAGCGAACTAGGAAAACTAGGCCAAGTTATGACTCAACCTCCACCGACAAATTTACGTATATATTAATTTAATTTTCGACTTTTAAGTGGCCCGGTTTGACCAATTCAGTCCGAACTGGGCCCGAACCAAATTTTAGCCCATGTAAGCAGGTAGTGTGACCAAATGTGGCCATGTAGACTTATTTTATGTACTTAGAAATATTTCCTAAACTATTTTAGAGTTTTATGTACAATTTCTAATTATTTAAATATTTGTATAATTACTGGTATTTTTATTATTATAATAATATTTTACAAAAATAGTATATTTTTCTGGACCCGGTAAGGGTGTGTGGTACAGTCTACCCATTGGAGAAAATTTTATTATTTTATTAATATTAAAGTTATTTTGTGAACATTTAATAAATACGTTTATTGAGATGTTATTATTATCTTGAGTTGATTGAATTTATATATATATATATATATATATATATATATATATATATATATATATATATATATATATATATATATATATATATATATATGTTTAAATATATTAAATATTTGGATTAGATAACATTTAAAGTGTTATTTGGATTTAAATAGATTTTGGACATATATATATATATATATATATATATATATATATATATATATATATATATATATATATATATATATATATATATATATATTTTTATATTAAATAGAATTTGGACATATATATATATATATATATATATATATATATAATATATATATATATATATATATATATATATATATATATAATGCAAAAAAAAAATATATATATATATATATATATATATAATGCAAGTGGTCGGCCCCACCAAGTGAGAGCCGACCATATGCAGCAGCAGCATGCTATATTTCTTGTGCGCCCCTTTATAAGGTATGTAGCAACAGCAGCAAGCATAGGCCGCCCCCTCCCCCTTTTAACATATATGTATATATATATATATATATATATATATATATATATATATATATATATATATATATATATATATATATATATATATATATATATATATATAAACCCTAATTTCTTCTCCATCTTCTTCCTCCTCTCTCCTCCTCCCTCTCTCTGGCGAGCAACCCTCGGCCAGCAGCGTCAACATCGCGACGGCGACAAACAACATCGACAACAATCAACAATAAGAACAGAATTTAACATCAAGGTATCCCACTTTTCCAATCGATTTCTCCTTCAATTCTAATCCGATTGTAGATCCGTAAATTCGTGTAGATAGCCCACATGACCCACTTTCATTAACTTCAA
Source organism: Iris pallida (assembly GCA_029216955.1). NCBI lineage: Eukaryota > Viridiplantae > Streptophyta > Magnoliopsida > Asparagales > Iridaceae > Iris > Iris pallida. Next base: position 11,754,757 of record JANAVB010006396.1, read on the forward strand.
ATAGATTTATTTATTCTGTAATAAATTTTAGTTTTAATTAAATTAAAAATCTTGAAAAATTAGTTTTTATAAACCTCAAAAGCTCCGATACGGCGTGCGCCCGACAAACCGGGCGACGTGGTCGCGCACTATACACATCGAAAGGCACGTATAGATGTTATCGACGTGTGGGAACTGACGGAACCCGATTTCATTACATGTGTGAGACGAAATCAGTGCGTATCCGTCGAGATACCCCCGTATCGACCTTTTGCAAATTAAGTCACAACTTTGTGCACACTGTCACGACCCGCACCCGCTAAAAGGGCACGTAACGCGACAACGTCCAGCCCTCACCGAAAAATCGGCAAGGAACACTGTAGTTTTTTCTACTCTAAATAGTTTATATATATAGCAAAAACCTGTCGAGAATATGGTCAACTCCGAACGGAGGACAAGCAATGAATATATATATGAGTACTCAATCACAACTCTAAGATAATAAAATAAAGACTGAAATATAAAGACAACAAGACGATAAAATAATATATAACCTGTCAAGTCCAACACAAAGAATATATACAAGTCCAAGTCTCTAATACAATCCAAAATGTAATACAGTCTCAAAAGTAGCTGGAGACAAGGTCCAGTACAAAAGACCTACTCTAACTAAGCAAGTGGTAAAGTCTCGTCAGATGGGGCTAACCCCTGCTGGACCGAAGTCTCCAAGTCTAAGCCCACTACGTCATCCGGACCGTAGTAGGTACAGTAGTCTCCCTCATCTGCATGTGTAATATTTTCAACATATCCTGTCAGGATGGAACGAGTACAATCCACTAACAACATTTCACAAGATATAACAAAAGCTATAATCTGTAAATAGAGAGTATATACAAGAAAATTATGGAATGTACATGTGAGAATCATGGCAAGGTAAGCTGTAAAACTAGAGCTAGAACAAGGCAAGTAAACTGATCATGGCATGTACAAGAATCAAGAATCATATATCTAGGTGTGTGAGCACTAGTTTCAACATGTGGCCGGCTTGGGTCTGCACAAGGTCTACTGATCCACCCATCCTACGTGGAGTGTAGGATTGGTATCATTCAAGGTCTACAAGAATAAACAAGGTGGATAACGACCACATATCTACACTAATACTTCCTGTCTCCGACTGGTAGAGTGGATCCAAACAAGACATGTCACGACGCGGGATTCTACGAGAAGGGAGCAAGTCTCCTCGAGAATCTGCGTCCATGTACTGCACAAGAACTACAAGGGGGCTTGCACAAGACATACCAAGACAACAAGGAATAACGCCTCATGTCGGGATCCATGAATACCAACCCGTGTGACCAATGTGTCGAGAACAAGCATATCTACACTAATTACATGGATTATATCAATCAGCATAAATTAGAAAAGTGTCAGAGAATGTACTTGCCTGAAATATGATATGGTACGTCAACCGGAGCAAATGCAGCGTCTCGAGGACCTATAGAGAACAAGACGTATCAATACTATGTTTAGGAAGTAAAATCAAATCAATTTGAATCTTATTAAGTCATTCTAGGTCAAGACACGTCAAACTAGGTTGTACGGGGTCAAACTAAGTCATATTAGGTCTAACTGGGTCAAACTGGGTCAACGCAAGTCAAACGGAATTAATCTAGGTCAATTTGAGTCAACAGTTGACTTTTGGTCAACCGGTCAACTCTGGTCAACCGTGGTCAACTCTGGTCAACCCTAGGTCAACTCTAGGTCACTGGTGACTAACAGTTGACTTTTGGTCAACTGCGCAAGTCTAATAGAATTTGGGACTAAATTGGATAAAGTGTTGACCCATAGTTGACTTTTGGTCTAAAAAGTCAACCGTGGTCAACCGGGGCCAAGACTAAGTCTAGACGGCTATTTTTACCCATTACCAACCTCTACAACCCATATCCAAGTCCATCTTGGACTTCGAAACTCATTTCTTGGCCGTAGGCCAATTACCTAATTTTACCCTTAAAAAGGGCAAAATTCTACCTTCGGCGATTATCTAGTTAGCCTACCTACGCTTGATATTTTGATCCGATCTCCCCAAGGTAGTAAGGTACTATCCTATACATTCATTACCTACCAAAATACCTAAGTAAAGTGGACGTTTGGTCCACTTTACGGCCTATTGCCGATATCGTGAATATCTCGCGATACGCGATGGTACGGCGCGATACCGGCGTCCTACGAACCCGATTTCCACTCGGAAGCCTATCCGTAAAATCTAATTCACGTATCCTAGGCCTACGCAAAGTTTCATCGCGTTCCGATACTCCGGGCTCCGTTTCACCCTCTAACTCACTCTCCTCCATTTCTATTTCTCTAATTCTAATTTCCTCTCCTTCTTTCTTTCTAATTTCCTCTTCTTCTTCTAATTCCTTCTTCCTATTCTTTCTTCCCTTTCTAATTCCTAATCTCTTTTCTCTCCTAACCTCATCTAATTCCTACTCTCATTCCCTTCCTCACTTCTTCTCATTTCTCTCAACTTCTAACTTTTTCTAATCTTCCTCTAATTCTTCTCTATAATTCTCTACCTCTAACTCTTCTTTCTAAGTACTTAACATCTACCTATATACATATATAAACATATATATATACTCATATGTATCTATACTAGGGGGGTTTAGGGGGTTAAATGGGGCTAAATAGGGGTACAATGGGGGGCTGAATAGGGGGACTGCTGCCCCTGCAGCTGCTGCTGTTGTGGCCCTTGCTGCCACTGCACAGCAGTAGCTACTGCTACTGCAGTGCTACCTGTTGCTGCTATTGCATCCTTTCTTCTTCTCCTCTCATCCTACTTCTTCCTCTACTCTCTTCTATATATATATATATACCTATATACCTATTTATCTATCTATCTATATCTATATATATATATATATATATATATATATATATATATATATATATATATATATATATATATATATATATATATATTATATACACAAACATACACACACACATATCCATATATATATACGCACACACACACATCTCTACATATAAATACATACACATACACATATCTATATTTATATATATAAATACATATACACACACACCCTCACAAACACATACTCACACACTCTCACACCACTCTCAAACACCACCACTACCATTCTCATGACAACATTACCACTCTCTACACACACACACACAAATACATATAAACATATATATACATATATATATATATATATATATATATATATATATATATATATATATATATATATATATATATATATATATATATACCATTCAATATATAAAAACCCTAAAAATTCTTAACCTAGATTTTCTAGGGAAAAACCTACAAATTATGGGCAAAATGTAGAGAATCCTATTCTCTATAATTAATGTGAAGGCATTAAAGAAGGAGAGTAATAAATGAGAATTTAAGGGCATACCTAAATGGTTCTTGGAGAGAGAGAGAGAGCTTGGAGGAAAGAAATGAATTTTTGAAAGAGAGAAAGAGAGTTTGCTTAGAGGAGAAGGAAGGGGGGACTTCACTTGGCCGGCCATGGCTTAGTGGGTTATTGGGTTGGGGATCCACTAAGCCCCCAACCCATTAAGCTTAGTTTGGTTTGGTTTAAAATCGGTTTGGTTCGGTTCGTTTCGGTTTAGCTCTAACTAACTAAATTAGCCTCTATAATGACTAATTAAGCCATGAAAGTTGGGTTAATAATTTCTAGCCTAATTATTATGGCATGTGGGCTAAGCCCAGCTAGTATGTGGGTCCCACTAGGGTCCAGGCTACCCGGGTCTCCAATTTGAGTCCGAATTGGATAAAATTCAAACTGACTCAAATAAATTCCTAAAAATCATATAAAATCAAATAAAATTCCTAAAATATTATAAAACTTGAAAATGACAAAAATACCCCTAATTTGAAAACTGGGGGTGACACACACTCATCATATGGCGATGAAACTTGCGCCATTGGACTCGAAATATTTTTCTGGTCCTGTGAGCGAAGTTTGGTTCAATTCTGAGAAGATTGATCGGGACGCCATTTTAGCGGGCCCACAATCCCACTCAACGGTCAATTTTTTGCACAGCCCACCAGAATCTAAAATTGGACATACCTTCGTCTCCTCAAAATAAATTCGTAGACATGTAGTTTGACAACTTTAGAGACCGTAGATATTGGCACGCATTTCGGTGCAAAGCGGGTCCAACGGCGGATATCGTTTTGACCCAAAATTACGATTTTGCCCCTGTTCCAGAATTTAACTTTTGGACAGGCATTTTCTAGGCATATCTTATATTCTAAACTCATTCATGATGTTTATTGCAGCATCCAGAGTCATCTGCAGGACTTGGCTTTTCTTGCTTCGTTTATTTGTCTGCTCGAGCTACTGGATTATTCTCTTTTGCACATAACCTCAGGCAAGATACCTTGCCATTATACTGTTTATATTCAATTGCATTTTATTACATATCACTGTTCATTTATTTCTAGTTTTTACAGTTCTTGATTTACTGTCTGCTCAGTGATATTAGATGTACTTTGTTATTATCCTTTGGTTGCATATGGACTTAGAGTTAAGAGACTACCATTTGTAGTATATTGCATATACCTTGCCACAGTTGTACCACGAGGATGTGTGAGATGAGTAGCATGTAGAGGTCCTTGCGTGTTGGCAGATCCCCAGTGCGCATACGTAGGTCTAACTGTCAATAGTTGTATATTAGAAGACTTGACGGTTAGTAGTGTTACATGGTCATGGATGCAACATGATAGGTACATTGGGTGGGGAGAATATTTTCTTGTCGTATGGGCTTTGATTGCACTTCCCTTGTAACCCGGAAGCTCCGCTGGAGATACGGATATGAGCCTCTCAGGTTGGCCACTATCATTTTTGAACGTCATGCGCTTAGGTCACTGTTGCCCAAGTGAGGATTATACCAGATCCCATTTACAGCCAGGGCTTGTCACGCCCCGATCCCGCTAGGGTCGTCCGTCTTGCTTGGATCCCTACGGGATCGATCGTCCTCGCTAAGGCGTGATGCTGTGCAAGCCTAAGTTGCGCTTGCACAAGGCCATGTACCTGCACAAAAACAACTAGTCAAGCAAAACACACGCACGCACCCATTAGTTAAGCAAAACACACGCGCGCACCCATTGCAGAAAACCAAATGTTGAACACAGAGATTTGAAATAGAAATACTTATTTTATTCATAGCTTAATAGGAATACAAGTACAAAGCTTTGCAACTCAGATTTGCCTTATAATTTGGCTACAAGATTCTCTTTGAAACACTCTTTTGAAATTAGCCACAATGCCCATACATGATATCCCTTTATTACAAGCTGGAATTGAAAGACACCTTCAGAAGGAAAAGAAACTGGAAACTTGCAATTGACTGAAATGAAAAGAAAGCTTCGAGGCAGTCCGCAGCTCTACTGGGCTAGACGAGCTTTAGTGCCTCCTTGAAATCCCCCTGTCTCCTTCTGCTATCTGAAAAGGATGTCCACAACGTGGGTCAGCACACATCATGTGCTGGCGAGCGGCTTTTGGCCGAACTCGTAAATCTCTGCACTAATTCAATATGTTGAGCTAACATTTACTAGTGATCTTTCTACTTGTCTAGGTTCTTTTTAACAATTCATAAGAACATGACAGTAGCAATATATCGTAACCAACTTACCAACGCCGGCAGTCATCCCTGCACAAAACATGTTAGCACAATTTGCATATAGAGTAATTCATGTTCATTCCTGCAGATATTGAAGTTGTCATTCGGGTCATGCAGGTGGACTATTCTACATGTTGGTCCATGGGTTTTCCCCATGATTAGCCGCTGTGACTCTTTGGTTCAGCTCGTCGCTAAGGACTCAGATCGACTCCCATTTTCACATGGAGGCCCTAATCTCTCCTAGGCCGAGCAGTTCCAGGTGCCCCCAGATACCACCCGAGAGACAAATGTTTCCTTGTACACAAGTTGTCCGAGACCAAATGCATGCTCTAGCCGTTCTATCAGATGAGACACACTTGGACTTATGCACAGGTATACGACACGTTTATTCCGTGCCTCAGATTATCTCAACACGTACAAGTTCGTCTGTACATGTCTACATTTTCAAGCATACTGGTGACAAGCAGATGATCATTCTTATTGAGCAGATCAAGTAGCAACACATATTCTTGCATTTAATTCAATTCAATTATCTTCTCTTATCTTTTGTGGATGTGGTATCGTTGATCATTGGGACAAGGCAACAGAGTGGACTAGAGATCATTTTATTAGGGCGTACAGATCAATGTCTGTTCGGTTGAAGCAACTCACCGAGATGAATCTTAGTAGAGAGAATGAGGGACTTCACGCGCCGTTTACGAACAATTCACGCGGCCTGCATTGGCACCAACTGTTGATTAGCATGCTTCGTCTCTTTCTCTCAAGATTCGAAATGAATGCGAAATGCGATGAAAGCGAACAATGAAAACCAATCATCGAAAACCAACACGAAAACGCATTCATCAAAACCAAGCAGCAAAGAGAAAACATTCAGCAAAACTCTTGGATTCATTTCAATAGAAGCCAATCCATCAATTGGAAAGGTTCATTGCATTTCATCCGTGATCAATCGATACCGGCAAAGGTTTCACCAAATACTCAGTTCGAGACTGAGTCAGCAAGCCGTGGGTATTACATAGTGGACCGCGAGGAGCGGGGCACTACATAATAACCCACTGAGAAAAAGTTTTGTCCTCAAAACTTAAGATACAAACTCACCTCCACTTGTGTTGCATTCTGGGTCAAGCAACGTGGAGAGATTGAAGACACGAGCGTTGGTCCGCTGCGGCTGGTTGTGCGGTTGGTCTCGAAGCGGTGGTGGGCCTGGCAACTGCCCACGCTCTTCAGTGTCATTACGGTTCTGATCCGATCTATTCCTTTTCGGGCAATGTTTGACCGAGTGGCCCTGTTGGCCACAACGAAAATAAGCGTTATTTGCGGCACGACAGTCCTCCTTGACGTGCCCACTCTTGCCACAGTGACTGCAACTCTGGCCATTCCCATAACGACAGTCCTCTTTAACATGCCCTCGTCGACCGCAGTTGTCGCATACAGGCTTGTTGTTCTGTTCCCCGTCAGTCTTCTTCTCTCCGTCGTGATATCTCTTGGCGGGTTGATTCCGACTGTACTGTGCCTTTGCTGACGCCTTCTTCAGGCAGAACTGTTCCACCTGTAGCGCCCCCTCAAAGGCCTGAGAATATGATCCACATTCTCGATCCAGCACACTTAACTGGATGTCATCATTCAGCCCTCCAATGAATCGATTTATGCGGGCCTGTTCCGTGGGGAGCAAAGCAGCGGCAAAATTTGCCAACTTAGCAAATTCAGATTCATAGTCCTCCACGGACATATCTCCCTGTTTCAGTGTGATGAAGTCATCCTCCATCTTCTTGCTCATAGCTGGAGGCAGATATTGATCCAGAAATGCCTTCTTGAACGAGGCCCATAAGATCTTTCCATTCCTAGCTGTTGCGAGAAGCGCCGGCTTCTTCGCCTTCCACCAATCCTTCGCCCGCAGCCGTAGGAGCATAACGGCACAGACTACCTTTTTGCTACTTGGAACTCCTATGAACGCGAACAGAGTCTCTATTTTATCTATCCAGTCCATCACCTTGTCGGGTGACGTCCTGCCTTCAAATTCCGGAGGTTTCGCGTCCAAGAAGTCCTTTGGCTTAAAGGATTTGTGCCCTTGTGCCGGTTGGGGCTCATCACCCTCTACGGGCTCGATCTCGGGCGTCCCCGTTGGTTTGTTCGCTGCGGTGGCATCTTTATTTGCCGCAAGCGCCGTGACAAGCTCGGTCAAAGCATCCGGCTGCTTTTGTTGGGCCTCCGCTCGGGCCAAATGTATCTGATTTCGTTCCTCATTGTCCTGTCTCTGTAACTCCAACATTGTCATGATGCGTTCTACCGCATCGGTCGAGCCAGATGGACGAGGAGGAGCCATTTCTCTACAAAATAGTATAACTTCTGTCAGTCTCATAAAATATTATGGACTTATTGTATGGGCATTGGTTTTTCATAACTCAAAATCGGGACTCTTTTGAAAGCCGTTAAAGTACTTATATATACTTTTCGAAAACGATATTTGCAAGAGGCCAAGGACGTAAAACTGTGCTCTGATACCACTTTGTCACGCCCCGATCCCGCTAGGGTCGTCCGTCTTGCTTGGATCCCTGCGGGATCGATCGTCCTCGCTAAGGCGTGATGCCGTGCAAGCCTAAGTTGCGCTTGCACAAGGCCATGTACCTGCACAAAAACAACTAGTCAAGCAAAACACACGCACGCACGCACCCATTGCAGAAAACCAAATATTGAACACAGAGATTTGAAATAGAAATACTCATTTTATTTATAGCTTAATAGGAATACAAGCACAAAGCTTTGCAACTCAGATTTGCCTTATAATTTGGCTACAAGATTCTCTTTGAAACACTCTTTTGAAATTAGCCACAATGCCCATACATGATATCCCTTTATTACAAGCTGGAATTGAAAAACACCTTCAGAAGGAAAAGAAACTGAAAACTTGCAATTGACTGAAATGAAAAGAAAGCTTCGAGGCAGTCCGCAGCTCTACTGGGCTAGACGAGCTTTAGTGCCTCCTTGAAATCCCCCTGTCTCCTTCTGCTATCTAAAAAGGATGCCCACAACGTGGGTCAGCACACATCATGTGCTGGTGAGCGGCTTTTGGCCGAACTCGCAAATCTCTGCACTAATTCAATATATTGAGCTAACATTTACTAGTGATCTTTCTACTTGTCTAGGTTCTTTTTAACAATTCATAAGAACATGACAGTAGCAATATATCGTAACCAACTTACCAACGCCGGCAGTCATCCCTGCACAAAACATGTTAGCACAATTTGCATATAGAGTAATTCATGTTCATTCTTGCAGATATTGAAGTTGTCATTCGGGTCATGCAGGTGGACTATTCTACATGTTGGTCCATGAGTTTTCCCCATTATTAGCCGCTGTGACTCTTTGGTTCAGCTCGTCGCTAAGGACTCAGATCGACTCCCATTTTCACATGGAGGCCCTAATCTCTCCTAGGCCGAGCAGTTCCAGGTGCCCCCAGATACCACCCGAGAGACAAATGTTTCCTTGTATACAAGTTGTCCGAGACCAAATGCATGCTCTAGCCGTTCTATCAGATGAGACACACTTGGACTTATGCACAGGTATACGACACGTTTATTCCGTGCCTCAGATTATCTCAACACGTACAAGTTCGTCTGTACATGTCTACATTTTCAAGCATACTGGTGACAAGCAGATGATCATTCTTATTGAGCAGATCAAGTAGCAACACATATTCTTGCATTTGATTCAATTCAATTATCTTCTCTTATCTTTTGTGGATGTGGTATCGTTGATCATTGGGACAAGGCAACAGAGTGGACTAGAGATCATTTTATTAGGGTGTACAGATCAATGTCTGTTCGGTTGAAGCAACTCACCGAGATGAATCTTAGTAGAAAGAAGGAGGGACTTCACGTGCCGTTCACGAACAATTCACGCGGCCTGTATTGGCACCAACTGTTGATTAGCATGCTTCGTCTCTTTCTCTCAAGATTCGAAATGAATGCGAAATGCGATGAAAGCGAACAATGAAAACCAATCATCGAAAACCAATACGAAAACGCATTTATCAAAACCAAGCAGCGAAGAGAAAACATTCAGCAAAACTCTTGGATTTATTTCAATAGAAGCCAATCCATCAATTGGAAAGGTTCATTGCATTTCATCCGTGATCAATCGATACCGACAAAGGTTTCACCAAATACTCAGTTCGAGACCGAGTCAGCAAGCCGTGGGTATTACATAGTGGACCGCGAGGAGCAGGGCACTACATGGGCTCATGCGACGGAAGGTTTGTTTTCAACTGCATGTTCACTTTAGTTTGGTTAGATTACCTTATTTATGTCTTGTCACTTTCTTTGAACGTGGCATATTTTATATTCAGTATTTATATGGCATGTTTATTGTATCTTGTTACGTCCCTCTGAGGACCTGGTTATCTCGCTAGGTGTGTGTTCTTGTGTTTCGCAGGTGTTCTAGCCATGGCCATGATCGTCACTATCTCTTCGAGGATGATTGCACTTTGATCGTCTTCGCTTCGCCCGCCAAACTCATTTTTTTTTCCATGTACTTTTCCTTACTTGTTGGTAGTGGATTTGTCTCCGCCCAACGATTGTATACACGACAAATTCAAAGTTGCTTTTATATCATTATTTATCTTTGTGGATGAGATTTAGTATCTTGGTTACTACATTTTATAGCTTATGTATATATACTATTTGCCATTAAAATTGTTTTGATTGAAATCTTAATACAAACAGAACAGTGATACAATATAGGACTTAGATGTAGTCCTAGGAGTACACTTTTGTTTAAGCTGGGTCCTTAGTGCCAATGGAGCAAGTGGTAATACGTTGACTCCGTTGACCGGCTGACGACGGTTATCGGTTCTCTGAAGGTGTTGATTGCTCTGGGTGCTGGAGCTTGCTGAGAGGAGGAAGACGTTGAGTGTCTAGAACTGCCTCTCGGTGATTCTCTGTTGTGGATTCTTGTGTGTTCTGAGTCCCTGTCTGTGTGTGTGAAGGAGATGACCCTTCTATTTATAGTTTTGCAGGCTGGCTGCTCATGCGCGCATGCAGGATGCGCCGGTGTGGGGATGCCACGTGGAGGTTGCTGATGGAGGCGCACGGATGCTGCGCCCTGATCGAGGGGGAGAACTCTTCATACTGCTGTTGTGAGCCGGCACATAGCAGAGAGAAGATCTTTCCGTTGCTGAAATCTTGGACAAGTTGAGTCAAAAGACACGTGTCGTCGACTCATGGTTCGAAGATCTCGGATTTGGTGGAGAGGAGTGATCTGGTGGGCTGCACCTTGGATTGGGCGCAGGAGGAGGCTGCGGCTCATAACCTTTAGGAGTTACAAACTATTTGGGGCGCATGGCTTTTCAGGCACATGCAGGCGACTTTCCTTCTGTCTTTCGGGATCAGAGAGCAGTCTGAGGCACATGGCTTTTGAGGCGCATGCTGATTTGGACGCATGGCCATAGAGGCGCATGCTGATTTGGACGCATGGCCGTAGAGGCGCATGCTGATGGTGGAGTGGCCACGTGGCAGTAGCCGTCGAAACAAAGTCATGATGATGCTGACGTTGCCGACGCTTCATTTTCTGAAAAGCTGTCAACTGTTCAGACTTTGGGAGGCGTACTGCCAACTCTGTCAGTTCAGCATTTAATGTTGGTGACGTTCGATGGACAGCTGAATGGGCGTGTCGGTTGACGTTCCACTCGGTATGGAGATGTGTGAGGGCGCACCCTCTGTAATGTGCCGAGTATTGTAGGGCGCGTCTGTGTGATGCGCCTGATGCCGAAGGGCGCGTCCGTGTGATGCGCTGTCTGGCTGGCGCATCGGACATGTCTTTTAATGATGCGGCTGTCTCGCTCTTCGAGTGCCATAAATAGCCGTTTGGCTGAATTCGAGGCGTCCGGTTCATCCATTTAATATAAATTCATTGCATGGAATTCGGAGGGCCATCCACTTGGCGCGTGGGTTTGATCTGCCCGGCCTATAAATAGTGGCATGGAGAGAAGATTTGCTTCTCATTCCCTCACGTACTTCCAACATGAACTTGAACATGCGGGTGCATTCTGTTGACGAAGTGCTCCCGAGGGTGAAGATGAGACGCTGTGTTGTCTTCGATGCTCTTGAAGATGACTGTTACATCCAAAAGACGGAGTCGAGGGCTTCTGAGGTAGGCGGAAGGTGCCTGTTGCATCCAAAGATAGGGATGCTCGAGCCTTATCTCCGTTATTCCGGAAGAGCCGTAGATCGGAATGGCGGTGCTAGGCTCTCTCTTCCTTCAAAGTGGGTGTCGCCCACTTTGATTGTGTTGAAAGCTGCTCCTTTAGCCGCGGTTTCGATCACGGTCTTCCTTCGACTTTGGAGGCTCTTTCGAAGCCTCCCCTGGCCACAGCATTTGTGGTGCTCTTCTCTTCCTTGGTTCCAGCTAGAGGGTTAAATGCTTTGTGTATCGAAGCATTTATCGGGCGAGCCTGGTTGGAAGAGCGGCACATAACTCTGCTCGGCCAGGTGAGCCTGGCTGGAAGAATTTGGCTGAAGGGATGCACATAACTGAGCTGCTGAAGAGATGATGGGATGCGCCTGGATGGAGGCGCATGATATCTGCTGCGCCTCACTGGTGGCGCATAGTGATGCTGCGCCTATCTGGAGACGCATGGTGGCCGCTGCGCTTATCTGAAGGCGCATGGTGGTCGCTGGCTGTAGACTTAGGCTCTTTCCTTTGTAGAAATTCTCCTTTGTACAACCTTTTCTAGACATGTAATAGACTTTTATATATAGATAAAAAGTCATTCTTCAAATGTCATACTTATTGACTTTGCTGTGAAGTTCTTCGTCTGAGTTCTGGCACATGTAGTGTCTGGCGCATGGGCTTTCTGGTTGTGAAATTCCATGCTTCTACAAGACCCCCTTCAAAGTTTTCAAAACTTTTGAATAAGTTTTGGAATACTTTGAATAAGAAGCATGGAGGTCAGGGCGCATGATTTCTGGACGCATGCCTGTTCGGGCGCATGCTCTTCTCAGTTAATGATGATGGTGCCTCGGTAACCGAAAAGATTAATGATGATCTTTTGGTTTTATTTGCTGCTATCCTTGAACAGAACCCGAGGCGATGGCTGAGATCACACGTCATCTACTCACGCGTGCGACCAAGCCCTATAAATAGGTAAGAGTTGGAGAGAGAAAGGGTTCTTCTTCTCTGTGCCTCTGCTTCTTTAGAGTTTCTTCTTCAAAACCCTAACTTCTCCTTCCTCGAGAGAATGGCTCCCAAGACTCCTCGCGGTGCTGCCGGCAAGGGGAAGGAGAAAGCGAAGGAGTCCGCAGAAGTTGCGGCGGCTGTCGTTCCTCGTCGGCCTGTCGAAGTTCGGCCGGAGGTGGTTGGTAAGTCTCATTGTCCGTACGCCAACGCACATAGGCCTTGAGTCTTTAATGATGTACCGCGGTCTTTGCCCGCCGACGCGCATGGGTTTAAACCCTGGTGATGCGCCGAGGCTATACTGCTGACGCGCATGGGTTCAAACCCTGAAGATGCGCCGAGGCTATACTGCTGACGCGCATGGGTTCAAACCCTGATGATGCGTCGAGGCTATACTGCTGACGCGCATGGGTTCAAACCCTGATGATGCGCCGCAGTTTTCTCCTTTAGACACATTTGTGTGTTCTCTTCTGACTTTTTCTGATCTTTTACTAGTGTCGATGGCAATCCCGCTTTTGAGTGAAGTTTTCTTGGAGGCTGCCTTCAACCAAATGGGAGTAGAGCATAACGAGGAAGTGATAAACCCTGCTCAAGATGCTCTTATGCTGGATCAGCCTCCTGAGAGAATGACCCTAATCCGTGAACAGCAGTATTGGTTCCTCAAACGGATGATGGAGCGTGGAGTCATTAAACCCTCCACATCTGATAAAGTGACCTTCCTGAAGCCTGAGTTCCTGTTTGGAGATCGTCTCACTTCTACTGACTCGTCAGTACTGAAGGTCAAGGAGGACTGGTTCTTTACTGCGAATGAAGTGCATATGACTGTTAAGCAACTTGAACGTCAGTGGCCTTTGACGTCCTTCTGTCGCCTTGTTTCCCAGAGGAGAATGTCTTGGGAGCTTACCCCTTCTCAGGGGGGAGCGGTGACTGGTGTCATCCAAATTGATTCTACTTCCGACCAAAGGGATGCTTTGACCGTTGTACGGTCTGGGTCTTCTTACACTTGGCGGACTTTACGTCCTGGGAGCCTCTACAGTGATGTACCCATTGATACGTTTGCTTATAGTGCTTCGACTTTTACACATCGTATGTTTTTGATGGAACGTTCCTACCCGACAGGAGAGTTTCGGGTGGAGGGTTGATGCCATTACGTCTCCAAATGGGATAAACTGACGCTCTGGATCTTGTCGCGGTTTCGGACTGAGCTCCGAGAGATCGGGTTGACTGCCGCGATCCGTGCTACCCAGGCGGGTGTTGACCTTAATAGGCACATGTTCCTCGCACTCCTGGAGATGTTTGATATCCATACCGGGACCTTCTTTACTCCGGTAGGGGAATTAGGGCTCGTACTTCATGAGATGTATGAGGTGTCTAAACTCCCTTGGGGGTCGGAGCCCTATGAAGAGTACTTTCCAACCAATGAGGAATTTCAAGTCCTGGGGGACAGGGCTGAGGAGATGACGGCCGTCTTCAAGGAAGTGGCGAGTCATCATTACTATATGCAGAGGCGGGATAGGAACGGGACGCAGCCTCATGTGACCGCTTGGAGAGATTATGTCTTTAAACAAGACAAGGAGAATCCCTCACAATTTTCCACTCCACCGACGCTCTCTCGTAGCGAAGTGTTGTCCGAAATGAGCAGGTTAGGGGAGAAAAATCCCCGAGGAAATGAGGACCAGCAGTCAGATGCACGCTCCTACAGCTGCTTCTGGCATCTTGCTTATCGAATGTCACCCAAGGCGGTGTTGGCATCCTACCTGATGATATGGCTCCGGGATTGTGTGTTCGCGGGCGGATCCGGTGCCGTAGAGAGGATGACCCGAAACTTAATCCTGTCAGCTGTGAAGCTGGTTTTCGGCCGGCGTTTGGCTCTTCTCCCCGCAATGGTATGTAACATGCAGCGAGGTTTGAGAGAGTTTGCTGGAAATGTGATTCATGACAGAGGCCGAAACAATAACTTCCCGCGCGCTGAACTGCCGTTTCACTATTTGATGGGATGGCTGATTTTGCATCATCCCAGTGTGATGAGCCCAGGCTCGGAAGGAGATTATAGGGCTGGAGATGCATTCCTTCGTCGTTTCCATCGGAGGAGCTGGTCGCATACTGGTGTCCCGGTTTGTAGAAAGGTTTTATCCCGTCTTTAGGGTTGGGAGATCACCAAAGTTGGTCCCATCTATTTGGGTTTTGAGGCCAACGAGGATTTAAGGGACCTGGGCGAAGGTACCACCACTCTGCCTCAATGGGGATTCCGCTGGTTGCAAAGTATCCGGCCGTCCCATCTGGTGTACCGGAACAGGAATCAGTGCTACCTGGAACCATACTTGTCGAGCCGCTTTGCGCGGCAATTTGGTTATGCTCAGATGATGTTGGATAACCCCAGCAATACCCTGGGGTATGTTGGAAGTTTGTTGGATGGTGCACGAGCTTGGCATTACTATAATGCCGGATGTACCGGAGCTCGTTTTACGTTGCCCGTCCCCGATCCGCGGCCGCCCATTCTTTACTCGGCCGCCAAATTTTACTGTGTTATGGCTGCCCCGCCCTCTGGATATGACAGGGAGACCAGCCTTATCGCAGGCACCCAGTTAGCAGCGACTGGGGATACGCCAGTGAAGGCCCGGCCGAATCGTCCGTCAGGGGTGAGTCAACGGAGTGCCCCCTCCGCATCACAAGCAGAACCCTCTGGCGATCGATCGAAACGATGTGCAGATACAGGGGCTGAATCTCTTGTGTCGAAGAAGCAGAAGAAGGCATCGTTACCGACGGTGTCATCGGATTCGGCGTCCGAAGAGGTAAGGACATCCTACTAAATCTGATTTTGGTTCCGCCACTTACGAGGTCTCATCTTCTTTTGTAGGAGCCGCTAAAAAGAAAACCTCGTACCCCAAAGTCGGGTGGGAGTAGGCGAGAAGAGATGGCGAGCTCGCCTGGAGTGCGTATCCCGCCGACAATGATGTCTCTCATGGAGGAAGATCCGGAGGATACTGTCATCGTGGAGGTTCCGGTATCCCCGGGTTATGTCAGGAGGGAACCTGAGGGTGCAGCAGCTTCCGAGGTGACGAAGGCCACAGCGGAGGCTTCACATATCGATGGTTTAGCAAGTGCGCAGCTTCCTGGTGATGAAGAGGAATGGAGTTCATCATCTTCCGATGACATCGCTCCGGAGCTGCAGGAGTCTGTTGCGGGGGCAGCAGAAGCAGTGAGGATAGAGGAGAGGGTTGATTCCCCTCCTTGTCATGATGAAGGGAGGTCGGCTGAATCATTGCCAAATCCTTCCTTGGCTTCAACCATGGACATAGAGATGGCTACCGATCAGGCGGTAGCGACAGATTTTGTCCCTGTAGAGGGACTTGAGAAGAATGAGACCCTTCTGTCGGTCTTGTCTCCTGGGGCTGGCCAGGAGATAAATGTTGATCTCCCCGTTTTGTCGGGGGAGATAGCTGATGCAGATAGAACGTCGGGGGTAGAAGAGGTGGCCGTTGACGTCGGTGATTTCTCCGGGCTTGAGAAGGGTAAGGGTGTGGAACCCTCTGTTGCTCCTTCCATTTGGGGTACTATCACGACGCATGTGCCGGCTCCTTCTGTTCCTTCGGCTCCTCGGGCTAGCAGTCTGGGCCCTGTTGATGAAGGGCCTATTGCTGCCGAGGTTCAAACCTCTCAGATCGAGGTTGGCGGATCTTCCTCCGGCCCGCAAACTGTAGTAGCTCCCCCAACTCCTGCTATGACGCCGCAGGTGCTGGCGGATGCCGACGAGTATGTGAAGTTCCTCGTCGAGGGAGTGTACAAAATGCTGGAGAAAGGTGTATCTGCAGTGATGGATGCCAAGGGGAGCTTTGCGGCAGCAAAAGCTTTGGCAATGCCTTGTATCGAGCTGATCCGCGTTCACCAAGGCCGTGACCATATGGCCGAAATTCTGGAGGTTTCGGTGATTGAGCTGGACGAGCGGCTCGCGGAACTGCAGCGCATCCAACGAAATGACCTCTCTGTCTTGATAGATACAGAGATAGGGAAGTTGATGGCTGAGATCGAGGCTTCCCATCGAGCCGATGTGAGCAGTTGGGAGCGTGAAGTGGCTGGGACTGAGGCTGCGGCGGAGCAGTTATCTCAATCTATGGAGAAGACGACGGAGAAACGGGCTGCGGTGGACGCTAATATCGCAGAGGTTGATGCTCAGATGCGCCGTCTTGAAGACCAGCGGGCCCAACTTCAACTAGAAGCTGATCGTGTCCTGGCTGAACACGTGGCATTCAAGCAGGAGGAAGCGACTCTTACTCAGCGGACCCTTGCTTTGGCTCAGCAGCGACGACAGCTTGATGAGAAGTATGAGAGTAAAACTTCCGCTGAGGCTGTCGGGTTAATGCGTCAAGAAGCCGAGCTGCGAGTCCAGGCGACTGTGGAAACTCGCACTGCCGATCTGAGACGTCGAGTCAGAGAGCTCTCATCCCATCCTGGAGAGGATCGGGGACTGTAGCTTCTCTTCTTTTTATGTGTTTTTGCAACTCTCGTTGGGGAAATAGCGTATTTCTGTACTCCTTTTTTTTTAAAAATAAGGAAATACACTATCTCTTTTTGTGATGTGTTCATTTTTGATCTCATGAACTTGATGATTTATGTGGACCTATTATCTTTTGTGCACCTTGGTTTTTAGGTACAGATAATAAGTTTGAAGGAACCAACATGTTTGCTCAGAGGTAATATGGACATGGCAATCATTAGGTTCAAATGATAGAATCTTCCTACTCAGAGGTATTTATGGACGTGGTAGGAATGATCCTGGGGGATACGCTGAACAACTCAGAGGTAATGTGGACGTAGAAGTTCTGCGATCAATGTACGACAACACAGGAGTTGTTTGTACGGGATGTTTACTCAGAGGTAATGTGGACGTGGTAAACATGAAGGATAGCGTAAGCTTACGAAATGTAAGGTTCCGCTTTGTAGGATGTAGAGAGACAACTCAGAGGTAATGTGGACGTGGTTATCTTTCTACGGAAGGATGCCACGGAACAGCTGGGTTCCGGAAGCGTTTGATTTTGTAAAAAGAGGTTGTTTGGGGAAATACATGTCTTGGAGGATGTCAAGAATAGTACTTCTTTAGGAACTTGCCGTTGATGGGCATCATGAACAAGTCCCCATTGGGTTTGGCGAGGCGGTAAGCACCGTTTGAGTATACCGTCTCAATGATAAAGGGTCCTTCCCATTTGGGCTCGAACTTCCCTGGTGTCTTGTGAGTTAACACCATTGGCCTTCTGACTGCTAAAACCAGGTCGCCAACTTGGAAAGTTCTTTGCTTGACCTTCTAGTTGAAAGCCTGTGATATACGGGCTTGGTAAAGTTCGATGCGTTGTTGAGCTAGGAGACGCTTTTCGTCAAGTGCCTCCAGTTCCCGCAGACGACGACGTTGATTGTCTTCTTCTGTGAGATCGTTTGTGATTGCCACGCGGAGCGAAGGTATCTGTATCTCGAGAGGCAGTACTGCTTCGCTCCCGTAGACCAGGGAGAATGGAGTGTTGCCCGTTGGGGTCTGTACCGTTGTGCGGTAGGCCCAAAGGCATTCGCCAAGCTTTTCGTCCCAGTCGCGTTTGTTGGATGACACGACCTTTTTGAGTAGCCTGACGATAGTTTTATTGAACGCCTCGGCCAATCCGTTTGCTGTCGGATTGTAGGCGGTTGAGGCCACGTTCTGAATGCGATTCTTGTCACAGAACCTGCTGAAAATATGGCTGATAAACTGAGGACCATTGTCATGGATGATCCGCCGGGGTACCCCAAAATGGTAAATGACATGGTGTTTGATAAAGCTGACCACCCTGGAGCTTTTTACTTCTGCTAGTGGAACTGCTTCTGTCCATTTGGAGAAGTAGTCGGTGATGGCCAGGATGAAGCGGTGTCCTCTCGATGAAGGAGGGGTGATTGGCCCTACAATGTCCATGCCCCAGGCTTCGAAGGGCCAGGAGGCGACTGTAGGATGTAGCGGCTCAGACGGTGTATGTATGAAGTCTGTATGAAGTTGGCATGCATGGCACTTCTTAGCATATTCCACTGCGTCGGCAACCATGGTTGGCCAGTAGTAGCCCATACGTCGCAGTCGATCTTGCAACTTAGGACCCGGTTGGTGAGCTCCGCAAGTTCCGTCGTGAGCTTCTCGAAGAGCTTTGGCCGCTTCTTCGTTAGACAGGCATCGAAGGAGAAGCCCGTCGAAGGAGCGTCGGTACAGCGTTTTAGTGGCTGTATCGTAGTAGAATCGAAGAGAGCGTCTCCTGACTGAGACGGCTTCCTTCGGGTCTTCCGGAAGGATTCCGTAGACGGTGAAGTCGATGAACGGGAATCTCCAGTCTCGGACATTAACATCAGTGTTTGTCGGCATGGCGTGAGCCATTTGCAAACATAGGTTGTTCCTGGGACAAATCAAGTCTCGGCCAGTTACCGTGACATAGTGTTGAGTCCCAAGGGACGCGGCCAATGAGGCTGCGAGGCCAGCCAGAGCGTCAGCCTCCAAGTTTTGTAGACGGGGTACATGTTCGATGAAGAACCCAGTGAAGGTTGAAATGATGTTCAATGCAACTTCATGGTAAGGGATCAAATCTTCATGGCGAACCTCGTATTGCCCCCGAATCTGGTTTACGACGAGTTTCGAGTCGCCGTAGGCTTCCAGATGATCTACCCCCAGCTGTTGTGCTAGCTGGAGTCCCATGACGAGTGCGTTGTACTCAGCAACATTGTTGGAGCACGGCTTCGAAAGAGAGTATGCGTGCTGGACGACCAGCTGATCGGGGGAGACCAAGACTACCCCCACTCCTGCGATGATTTGGCCGTTGGGGCCCGTTCTTGAAGCGCCATCGAAGAACATCCGCCAAACGGGGCTTCCTTCAGTGACGTTTGATTCTTGGACTTCATCCGGGATATCTTCATAGAGTTTTGAAGATTCTGGGATGGGGTGTGCAGCTAAAAAGTCAGCCAGAGCCTGACCCTTGACCGCCTTCTGCGGGACAAACACCATGTTGTATGGCGTTAGTAGGATCGCCCATGTAGCCAGCCGGGAGTTTAATGACCCTGGCTTCGTCATAAGAACTCTGAGTGGATTGACTCGGGAGATGACGTGAATTGTTTGGCCCGAGACGTAATAACGAGTCTTCTGAATGGCAAACACCAAAGCCAAGCACTCCTTTTCAACGGGGTTGTACCGGTGTTCGGCCCCGATGAGTGTTCGACTGAGGTAGTAGATTGCTTGCTCGTAGCCTGCATCGCTGTTTTGAGCGAGTAAAGCGCCGAGGGAATGATCCATGGCACGGACGTAGAGGAGGAATGGTTTGCCGGCGACAGGTGCCACTAGGACTGGCGGGCTTGTCAAGTAAGCCTTGATGTCGTCGAAAGCCTTTTGGCACTCCTCTGTCCAGACGTAAGAGACTCCCTTCTTCATGAGCTGAGTAAAGGGTTGACATTTACCGGAGAGGTTTGCTATGAACCTCCGGATGTATGCTAGACGTCCCTGTAAGCCCCGAAGTTCTCGAAGGTTCTTCGGAGGGTCCATGTTGAGGATGGCTTTAGTCTTCTCGGGATCGACATGAATGCCTTTTGCCGTGATGACAAAGCCCAAGAATTTGCCGCTAGAAACCCCCAGGAAGGATTTAGCGGGGTTCATTTTGAGTTGATGTGCCCGCATGAGATCGAAGACCGTCTTCAGGTCCTGTAGGTGATCTCTTTTGAGGCGGCTCTTGACTGCGATGTCGTCAACATAGCACTCAACTGTCTTGCGAAGATGTTGACGGAAGATGGTACTCATCGCTCGTTGGTATGTTGCACCGGCATTCTTCAAGCCGAAGGGCATTACTGTGTAGCAGAAAACACCTTTCGGAGTCCTGAATGACGTGTGTTTTGCGTCATCGGGAAACATCTTGATTTGATTGTAGCCTGAATACCCGTCCATGAAGGACATGCGTTCAAAGCCACATGTGTTGTCGATCATTACATCGGTAATTGGGAGCGGGAATTCATCCTTCGGGCAAGCAGAGTTGAGATCCCTGAAGTCGATACAGACTCGTATCTTCCCGTTCTTCTTGGTGACAGGGACGATGTTGGCTACCCAGTCCGGGTGTTGTTCCTCATGGATGAAGCCACTGGTCAAGAGCTTGTCCACCTTCTGATCGATGGCATTCATGATGTCCGGGCGGAAGCGTCGCTGTTGTTGTTTGATAGGTTTGGCATCTGGTAAGATGTTCAACCTATGCATCGCGATCTGTAGATCGAGACCCGGCATGTCTTCGTAGCTCCAGGCGAAGACGTCAATATACTCTTTAGCCAGTTGGACTAAAGATTCTCGGTCTTCTCCTTCCAAGCTTTTGCTGATAAAGATGGGTTTAGAAGAAGACCCATCCCCGAGGTCGATCTGCTCGACTTCGTCTTCGGTGGGAGGTTCTCGTAACTCAAAACGAGACTCTCATTGTTCTCCTAGGCGTTGAGCCCAGGGTTCCTCTTCGAAGGGTTCCGGCGGTTGGTCTTCGCCTTCATCTTTCTGAGGTTGCGCCGATGTCATGTTAGCTGACAGCACTTTCCTGAAGACTGATCCGATACTGGTATCGGAATCCCACGTCGATGCTTCAGACGAGTGGGAATGTTCTATGTCTTCTGCGTCTGAACTCTCTGGAGTTGATGGCGGCGTGACATAGCCTAACCCCCGTCGAGTCCGATTATAGTAATCCTGTGGCTTTCCATTGGGCATCGAAAGCCGGACAGGGAGATGCCGACCCTTGCCGTAGTTTAAGCCTTTGTTGCTTTTCAGGTCGTAGCCCATCTTTTGGATGATGTGCTTAGCCGCATCTGTGTACCGATAGACTTGTACTCTGCCGGTATCAGGTTCGGGCTCGATTGACGGGAGGTCCCGACGACGCTCGATTTTGCCCGAGATGATGGTGCCTTGGTCTCGGCTCCGTGGAGGGACTATGAAGACTCCTTGAGACGGGACTATTTGATTATGGTAGACGGTCGTTACTTGTGTTTGCAACGACCGTAGAGCGTTGTCTAATGTATACATGGCATTCCAGTGTGGAAGACAAGAATAATTGAAAGACACTCTATTATTGATAAAGTACGAGATTTTATCCCGTGGGATTATATTGTCGAAGGAGGGTGCGTCTACATCAGCGGAGATGTATTCGCCAAGCTCCTCATCTGTAAGCACTGGGGCCGGATCAGGAGAGTCCTCCACCGCTCTGACTTTAGGGTCTGAGAGGGTTATGTGAGCCCTCTCCGGCATCTTGGATGACTGCGGCGGCTTGCCTTTAAGACGCACCTTGAGAGGTGCCTCGGTTGCGCCTCCGATGAGTGGCGCCTTCCCTTGTAATTTTACCACCAGGGGAGCCGCTGTTTGAGGTGGCTTTCCCTTGAGGCGTATCTTCAGGGGAGCTTCGCGAGCCGACGCTTTTCCTGATAGCTTGATGCTCATTGGAGGCGCCTTCTGGGGTGGTTTCCCCTTCAGACGGATTTTCAAGGGGGCGTCGGGAGTCGTCTCAGGCTCCATGTCCGGCTCTGTTGCCGTCTCTGCCTCATCATCAGCGTCATTGGCTTCCTCCTCGTCAATGGGCTTGTACAAGTCGGAATCGGTGAAGTAGGCCTCAATCCCTTTGAAGGGATCGATATCTGCAAACTCCGTCCGGATGACGCCGTTGGTGGATACATATTTCATGCATTGGTGGAGCGTGGAGGGCACCACCATGTACTCATGTAACCATGGTCGTCCGAGTAAGATGTTGTAGTTGACCTCGGCATCCACCACATAATAAGTCACCTCAGTTTTGAGGCTGCCGATGTGACACTTCAGCCGGATCTTGCCCAGTGGCTCGCTCTTGCTAGCGTTGAAGCCACTGATGGTCGTATTGGAGGGCGCCAGCCGGTATATTGGGATCCCCAGCTTTGATAGCAGCGCCTTTGGAATGATGCTTAGGGAAGACCCCGGATCGATCTGAATCCTGCTCACCTTTACCGAACCGATGTACCCTGTGTAATACAACGGTCGGTTATGTCGGTGATGCTTGAGCAGCATGTCTTATTGGGTGAAGGTTATGTTTGGGATAACTTCATCCGTACAATGACAGTGTGCACAAGTAGTTGGGAGGTCTTCAGGCTGCTTGACTTGACTGAGAAAGGATTCGACATCCTTCAGAGCTTCGCAGAGAGCTTCTCGGGAGTCCTTGGAGAGACGCAGGAGCTCGAACAAAGACAAGCGTGCAGGAGTACTGGCTAGTTGTGCCAGAATGTCAAAATTGTGGGGCTTGGCTAGCCCCGAAGCATTTTCTTTCCGCAGAGGTCTGTCGAAACGGGCCTCCACTTGCTTTTGTTTATTGGCTGCTGAGGGCTTGGATGGACCCTCCTCAGGGATGGTGCCAGGAGGCACCACTTCGGCGGCAGCTTCACCGGGCTGGGAGTTCTGTTGTGCACGCGTCTGCAGAGGAAGCGCCTCTTCCGTTGAAGAAGAGACCGTGCGGCAAGACTTGATCTTCCTGCCTTTTGCTTTGGAGGTAGGGCGTACCTCCGGTTGAGTTACCTCGGAGACGAGGTCGGGGTGAACCCAGAGGACCTCTCCTCGAGATGTGGTGAGTGGGACAAGTCCACTCACATTGTCACGGGTGGGTGGCAAGTTCACCACCTCCATTGTCGCCTTAGGGATGGGGACGACGCCATCTTGTGTGGTAGTCGGCGGCAAGGTGCCGAACTGAAGTGACACCACATTAGCTGACACCGTCTTCTCTTCATAGTCGACGGAGATTACATCCGCATTGATCATGCGCTGGATGTAATTTTTGAGGACGTAGCAGTCCTTAGTCGGGTGTCTGACAAACCGATGGTAGTGACAGTACCTCGGGTTGTCCACTTTCCCGACTTCATCGGGCCGCTTCGGGTCCGGAAGCTTGATCTTGTCACCCTGCTTCAGTATCTCAAAGAGTTGCAGGGTGTCGTCATCATTGAATGAATAAACTTCCTTGGGTCTCGGTGCCAGTGGAGGCTTTTGAGTAGGCGCAGATGCGCCCTTCGAGGCATTAACAGTCAATGCCTGTTTCCCCTTTGTTTCTCGTCCGGAGTTGTTGATTGCGGACTTTTTCCCCTTATCGTCAAAGGCGGGGAAGCTAACACCCAGAAGACGTGCATTGGCCGCCTTCTTCTCTGCAGCTTCAGCTTCGATGATTAGGGAGCTCCAGTCGGGAGGGGGAGTAGAGTTAAGCCAAAGCTTTACTGCAGGCAGCATGTTCATACTGCAAGCGGAGAGGAGCGCATGCTCTGGCATGCCTGGAGGTAGCCTGAAGCAGGCCTGACGGAAGCGTTCGATGAATGCCCGAACCGTTTCCTTGTCCTTCTGGCGTATCTCAATGAGAGACGCCATCGTCATGTCCTTCCCACCGTCGTAGAAGCGGTCGAGGAAGAGGCGTGTCAGGTCGTCGAAGGACGATATGGAATTATCGGGGAGGCTGCAGTACCAGTCATACGCCACCCCTTTCAGGGCCCCAACAAAGATGCTAGTGAGGAGGGCGTCCTCCTTCGGAAGATGCCCTGTCTGCGACTGGAAGTACGTCAGGTACCGTCGTGGAGAATCCTTCCCGTCATATGGCGTGAGTGTTTGTGGTTTATACTTTGGGGGATAAACCACCTTGTTCCACTCAAGGGGATAAGGCTGGGGAATGCCCATCTTCTGGCGCTCCTCCTGCCTGTTCTTGGACTCGAAGCGCTCCCGCAAATCTTTGATCATTTCGACCACGTCCTCCGTGGAGCTAGGAGTCGGGGAAGGAGGTACCACCTGGAGTGGAGCGTTTGAGGGCTCCGACGTCAGGGGTGCTTCTGTGTCTGAGGGTGTCCGTTGGAGGGGCACACTCGACTCTCCATTGGCTCCTGGGTCGGGACCATTTGAAGGTGTCCTGATCAAGGCCGACCGCATCTCAAACACTGCTTGAGTCAGTGCTTGCATTGAGGCAGAGAGGGTTTTGAGTCCTCCCTCTAGCGAGTCTATGCGCTGGACAATGTCCTGTGGCGGCGCATCAGTCTCAAGATCACCCCCGGTCATGTATACTGTCATGACACGGCCGGAAGTGGATGGATTAGTTGAGGCTTCGCTCTCAGCCTTGCTCTCATGTGGGGGAGTCACTTCTCCTGGTGTTTGGCCACCCCCAGCCACATTCTGGAGTTCGTCTTCGACAGACGCATCTGCAAGGGCCTGACTGCCCTCAGCTCTGTCTTAAAGGGCCTCTTCGTTTCCAGCACTACCCCCGGCGGTGTCCTGGAGGACATCGTCATTTTGAGGGGTTTCAGGGAGGCCATCTTTGCCTTGATGAAGATCCGCCGCAGCTGTGCTTTGGACATCTTCGTCTTCGGAAGGAGGCTCGACAAGGGTCTGGCTACCCCCAGCTTCCTCCAAGAACTTTTTCCTCGACCGAGTGCCTTCAAACACTCCAAAGGTCGTGACAGCCGCCTTGGTTTTCCTCGGCTGGCTTTTGGATGAAGACGAGGAATTGGCAGTCGTCTTCCGGACAGATGAGGAATTGGAGATCACGTTGCATGAAACAACCTTTAGCTCCTCTTCTGCTGACACCTTCGTCCCAAGGCGATGTCGGAGGGGTGTCGATGATTGTAGTCGTTGGAAGACCGACTGCCTTGGCGGTACTGCCGTCTTGCAACAGCAGTTGATGGTGACTACTGCACAAGTGTGCCCCGTGAGAGGCGCATCGTGCTTGTTGGTCAACTCTCCTGATCGGCGCTTGTGAGTGATCACGTTGCGCAAGTCGTTGGAGGAGAGTGCTACCCTCATACCCCTCTCAGGCGCATGGCAGGGCCAAGCGCCGGGGTGGTCGGGTGAGTGCTGCGCCCCCTGATCTAATACCAAACAGGCATCACGATCAGTAGTGGGGGAACCACAGCATTTGAAGTGACTTGAACGGACCTCAAACGCACAACCAGAGGAGGCGCGGGAGTTCAAGACCACTGAGTTTGCCTCTCTCGGCTTGGTTGTGCACGCAGTGAATGCGCCCAAGCGAGATGAGGGCTTTGAAGGTCGACTCGTTGTTGGTGCAGAAGCACTTGAGTCAACCTTGTACAGCTTGCCATCGGCAGCGCGCGTGATTGTAAGCGAGTGCCTCTGGCCGGCTGCTGGCATAGCACGTTTGTGGCGCATGGCCCGTGCCGCCTTGGATTTCTTCGTACCAGCCCGCTGGGGCGCATAGTACTCAGCATCCAAATTCTCCTCGCCGTTACAGCGAGTGAGTCTGTCAAAGACAGAGGCTCTTTGTGGCGCATCAGAAGTAATGCGCGGGGTATTGGCTGCGCCCCTGCTCCGTCGACGTATCTTCCTCGCCTGAGAGGAAGATGGCTGGGGAACGTGGTCAGCCACACGCTTCCCCGAGAGATGCGCTGCATCAGCGGGCGCACCTTGACTGCTGAGGACGTCAGCAGGAAGGGAAGGCTGGACGGGCGCATTCCCTTCAACGGTGGTGCCCGAGGCGTCGACTTTGCGCACCCAGACTGCGCGGGTCTTCTTCGGCTTCGACAGCCGCTTCGAAGGACTCGTACTTCCTTCAGAAATGAACTCCTCGTACGCCTGTTGATTGAGGCGCACTACCAGCGTCTTGTGGGAGGAGCCCACCTTCACGTCGTCGGCCTGTGACACGACTTTCTCGGTAGAGGAGAAAGAAGTCTCCAGCAGAGTCGCCAGCTTGTTTGCCATTAAAATTGTTTTGATTGAAATCTTAATACAAACAGAACAGTGATACAATATAGGACTTAGATGTAGTCCTAGGAGTACACTTTTGTTTAAGCTGGGTCCTTAGTGCCAATGGAGCGAGTGGTAATGCGTTGACTCCGTTGACCGGCTGACGACGGTTATCGGTTCTCTGAAGGTGTTGATTGCTCTGGGTGCTGGAGCTTGCTGAGAGGAGGAAGACGTTGAGTGTCTAGAACTGCCTCTCGGTGATTCTCTGTTGTGGATTCTTGTGTGTTCTGAGTCCCTGTCTGTGTGTGTGAAGGAGATGACCCTTCTATTTATAGTTTTGCAGGCTGGCTGCTCATGCGCGCATGCAGGATGCGCCGGTGTGGGGATGCCACGTGGAGGTTGCTGATGGAGGCGCACGGATGCTGCGCCCTGATCGAGGGGGAGAACTCTTCATACTGCTGTTGTGAGCCGGCACGTAGCAGAGAGAAGATCTTTCCGTTGCTGAAATCTTGGACGAGTTGAGTCAAAAGACACGTGTCGTCGACTCATGGTTCGAAGATCTCGGATTTGGTGGAGAGGAGTGATCTGGTGGGCTGCACCTTGGATTGGGCGCAGGAGGAGGCTGCGGCTCATAACCTTTAGGAGTTACAAACCATTTGGGGCGCATGGCTTTTGAGGCGCATGCAGGCGACTTTCCTTCTGTCTTTCGGGATCAGAGAGCAGTCTGAGGCGCATGGCTTTTGAGGCGTATGCTGATTTGGACGCATGGCCATAGAGGCGCATGCTGATTTGGACGCATGGCCGTAGAGGCGCATGCTGATGGTGGAGTGGCCACGTAGCAGTAGCCGTCGAAACAAAGTCATGATGATGCTGACGTTGCCGACGCTTCGTTTTCTGAAAAGCTGTCAACTGTTCAGACTTTGGGAGGCGTGCTGCCAACTCTGTCAGTTCAGCATTTAATGTTGGTGACGTTCGATGGACAGCTGAATGGGCACGTCGGTTGGTGTTCCACTCGGTATGGAGATGTGTGAAGGCGCACCCTCTGTAATGCGCCGAGTATTGTAGGGCGCGTCTGTGTGATGCGCCTGATGCCAAAGGGCGCGTCCGTGTGATACGCTGTCTGGCTGGCGCATCGGACATGTCTTTTAATGATGCGGCTGTCTCGCTCTTCGAGTGCCATAAATAGCCGTTTGGCTGAATTCGAGGCGTCCGGTTCATCCATTTAATGTAAATTCATTGCACGGAATTCGGAGGGCCATCCACTTGGCACGTGGGTTTGATCTG
Organism: Iris pallida; assembly: GCA_029216955.1. Classification (NCBI taxonomy): domain Eukaryota; kingdom Viridiplantae; phylum Streptophyta; class Magnoliopsida; order Asparagales; family Iridaceae; genus Iris; species Iris pallida. The sequence continues at coordinate 11,782,562 of JANAVB010006396.1, forward strand.
CCCGGCCTATAAATAGTGGCATGGAGAGAAGATTTGCTTCTCATTCTCTCACGTACTTCCAACATGAACTTGAACATGCGGGTGCATTCTGTTGACGAAGTGCTCCCGAGGGTGAAGATGAGACGCTGTGTTGTCTTCGATGCTCTTGAAGGTGACTGTTACATCCAAAAGACGGAGTCGAGGGCTTCTGAGGTAGGCGGAAGGTGCCTGTTGCATCCAAAGATGGGGATGCTCGAGCCTTGTCTCCGTTATTCCGGAAGAGCCGTAGATCGGAATGGCGGTGCTAGGCTCTCTCTTCCTTCAAAGTTGGTGTCGCCCACTTTGATTGTGTTGAAAGCTGCTCCTTTAGCTGCGGTTTCGATCACGATCTTCCTTCGGCTTTGGAGGCTCTTTCGAAGCCTCCCCTGGCCACAGCATTTGCGGTGCTCTTCTCTTCCTTGGTTCCAGCTAGAGGGTTAAATGCTTTGTGTATCGAAGCATTTATCGGGCGAGCCTGGTTGGAAGAGCGGCACATAACTCTGCTCGGCCAGGTGAGCCTGGCTGGAAGAATTTGGCTGAAGGGATGCACATAACTGAGCTGCTGAAGAGATGATAGGATGCGCCTGGAAGGAGGTGCATGATATCTGCTGCGCCTCACTGGTGGCGCATAGTGATGCTGCGCCTATCTGGAGACGCATGGTGGCCGCTGCGCTTATCTGAAGGCGCATGGTGGCCGCTGGCTGTAGACTTAGGCTCTTTTCTTTGTAGAAATTCTCCTTTGTACAACCTTTTCTAGACATGTAATAGACTTTTATATATAGATAAAAAGTCCTTCTTCAAATGTCTATACTTATTAACTTTGCTGTGAAGTTCTTCGTCTGAGTTCTGGCGCATGTAGTGTCTGGCGCATGGGCTTTCTGGTTGTGAAATTCCATGCTTCTACATATACAAGGGTCCATATACTTCGTATGTATACAGCTGGCATGATCACATTCTAGTCCTTCTATTTTGGGACTGGGGCGTTACATTCTCTACTCTATAAAACTCCTTCATCCTCCATTCACCATCACCACCAACTCTCAAAAACCCCAAACCCTGTGCCCTAAAATCTGACCCGTGCCTTTTTTCGGCGAACCCCGACCCCGTCGTCGCTTCCAGACCGACCCCAGGCCGGATCCGCCGCCTCCTCAGTCCGGCGCCACCTTCCTGAGGCCGACGCCCCACCGGCGACCAGCCCCAGCCGCCGTTTCTCCGCGGCCGTGCGCGCCCGACCCCGCCGGCTCCCCATGCGGCCTCCCTGCCGCCGCAACCATCCGATCAGTCTGTCCCGTAGCACTCCGCGGTACCCCGCCGCTGTCTTTTCCGAGCTTGTGTGCTGTACACGCAGCCGAACCCCGGCGAGGCGCTGACCCGAGCCCGAGACGCTGTCCGTGTGTTCTTTTCCTCTAAAATTCACCTGAGAGCTCTAGCCGAGCAACTTCTGGTGTATTTTCGTTGCCCCGTTTCCATTTTTATAGTCTGTGATGAATTTGGTCCACGAATTTCCCCCGAGAAATCGGTAATTCTTAATCAGGGCATTTTCGGATTTTCCGAAATCCTTTCGGAAACATTCTGTGAGTTTTTGGAATATTTCTATGGGTTTGGTTTTTCCAAATTCCATTTTGGAATTGGTTCTGTGGCTTATTCTTCTATGGGTGTTCTGTTGGTTTTGGAACATCCGAGAAATTTCGGTTTTTCGAAGTTCGTTTTGGTTTTCCGAAGTTCATTTCGGGTTTTCCGAGTTTCATTTCGGTTTTTCGAATTTCGGAAACGTGCTGTGGATATTATTTTCGGGTTTTGGATATTATTATTTTCTGGTTAGAATTTGGGTTTCCCTGGTATGGGACTTGTGTTTGGTGTTTGTGGCACAGTTTACCAGTTTTGGGTTGTCCCGAAAATAGAGGGAATACTGCCGAAATTTTTATAAAACTTTATAAATGGATTTCAAATCGGATTTCGAAAATATTTATAAATTGGATTTTTGGGTGACGACCGTATCGGTCAATGGGCCCTTAGCGAAATGCAAACGAAACCGGCATTGTTCCGGACGTTGAGGCATTAGCTATTTTTTGACGATTGGACCAAAATCTAAGACTCGTAAATTAATTCAATTTAATTTAAATTATTATTTTATTTTGTAATTAAATTGTAGGATAATTTTTAGAGACTAACCAGAGTTTTCTTCTTATTTAAATTCATGTAAAATGGTCTGTAAAGGGCATAAGCCCAGTTTTATTATTTCCTGTGGTTTTGTAATAAGTTAGTTAAATTTTTATTCTTTTCTGGTCATGGTTGACGTAAACACGTAAAATAGTAAAATAATTATTTTATAGAAAATCAATATTGTTTTCTCACATTAAATAAATTAGAAAAAATTACAAGTTATTATTTAAACAAATTTCATGTTTTTCTTATTTAAAGAAAAATATAGTTTTATTATATAAATTATAAAATACCAAGTTTTGCCAATAAACCGATAAATACAAAGTTTTTCGAAATTAAACATAAAATAATCTTTCCATCATAATTAAATATAACACATTAGATAATTGAGTTTTGTTTGTGTTAGTATAATAAAGATTAAAAATTGACTAGGACAAATTTAGAGATTGTAACTAGCACATCTAGCATGGCAATTTTGGAAATCTAAGACAGACTTCTCGATTGTAGGATTTCGAGGACAAGTCTGAATTCAATCCCGGAGACATTCCAAATCCAGTCATAATCAAAGGCAAGTACATTTTGTGGTTGTTTACAATTATTTAGTAATCATTTTATTGCAAGTTTAAACCACGATGCAATACGGAACTCTCTCTGAGAGTATTGACTGTTTAACTGTTGGGTACTGGGGGAGTAGTGTAATGAGTATGACCACATCTAAAATAGTATAATGACTGTGTTAGCTTATCCCTCATAAATACGGGGATAAGCCATATTGTATCAATATGATACAACTGTACAACCCAATCCGGTCATATTCATTGCCTATTCACATCACTCTATTTTAACTGCTGGAAAACTATTTATTTCAAATTGTTTAATAACTCCATTATTATTTCAATTGTTAAATTATCATGAATTGTACTTTGCTCCCTCCTGACTGGAGACTATATTTTTAGGTCCTATTGATGATGCAGAGCTACTGATTAGTAGTTATTATGATCCTGAGTTGTATCCAGCTGTGCTACCAGATGATGCTGGACTTGGAGATGACGAGCCTATCTTTTAGCTGTTGTCATTTTCTATTTCCAGTTGTTGTTGTTTGAAAAGACTATTTCTATATTCAATTGTAACTTTTGTTGGACAAGTTTTAATTATCAGAATATTAAAGTTGTGGCAATTAGTCTGTGTTGTTGATTACCTGCATGAGTGATACAGCTTACTGCCGCCGTTTCAACAACGGTGCAGGCTGGGCATGATCTGATTCGACCCAAGAAATTGGGACCAAGTTGTGACATCCCCCGAGGACTGAGCAGTTGACAGCTTTTTCAGAAGACGAAGCGTCGCCGATGTCAGCATCATCATTACTTTCCTCCGACGGCTACAAGCCACGTGGCCGCCCAACCATTCGCATGCACCTCCGCAGCCATGCGCCCAAATCTCTGCATGCGTCTCAAAAGCCATGCGTTTCAGACTTTTCTCTGATCCCTAAAAACAGAGGTCAAGTCACTCCTGAAGACTCGCATGCGCCTCAAAAGCCATGCGTCCAGACTGGTTCGTGACTCCTAAAGGTTACAACCCAAAGTCTCCTGATGTGCCCAATCCCAGGTGCATCCTATCAGATTACCCTTCACCAAATCCGAGATCCTTGAGCTACGGACACGCGCCACGTGTCCTTTGACTCAGTTCAGCCTATGAAGGGGTGCTAATCACCCAAGATCTCAGCAACAGAAAGATCCTCCCTATTGCTACGTGCCGGCTCTGTCGCAGCCCACAAATGCAACAGAAAGGGTTCAACTCCTCAATCAGAGCGCAGCGCCCCTGCGCCTCCATCAGCAATCACCACGTAGCATCCCCACGTAAAGGCGTATCCTACATATGTGCGCATAAGCAGCCAGCCTGCAAGCTATAAATAGAGGGATCATTTCCTTCTTCCAGGGGGACCTACCTACGAACCAACAAACACACACAGACAAAGACCTACATACAGAGAGAGAGGCAGATACAGACACTCAACGTCTTCTTCCTCTCAGCAAGCTCCAGCACCCAGAGCAACTCAGACCTTCAGAGAACCGAGAACCATCGTCAGATCGTCAACGGAGTCAACGTATTACCACTCGCTCCATCGGCACAAGGAACCTAGATAAACAAAAGTGTACTCCTAGGACTACATCTAAGTCCTACATTGTAACACTGTTCTATTTGTAACTGAAATTCGCAATCAAAATATTTTAATGGCAAACAGGAAAGGCTGTATGGGGTCGAACGAGCTGTGTGGGGTCCTCACGCGCGCCCGTTCGATCCAACGGTTGAGGACGACGGGCTCCCGATCCCCTATATATATTTTTTCACCATATATATATATATATATATATATATATATATATATATATATATATATATATATATATATATATACACACACACACACACACACACATATACTAGTAACTCACAATAAGCTGCAATAAGCTATATATACACTCTTTTTCTGCAGCCTTTCAGCAGTAACTCCCTTACAAATCTCAATGCACATGCATGCACACTCACACAAATATGTATACACACACACACACACACACACACACACACACTCAAAACTCCCACACACCATCTATACACACACTAATACCAAGTACTCTAAACTTCAATTGATACCACACTTTTATGTCTATAAACATCACCCATAAATGACACTCTCACACACAACACACACTTCCCTTATCAAGCACAACACCAATGCACTAACACAATCACAAATACCAAATATCAAACACCCCTCTATTCCTACACCAATACCATTATGACACCAACATCCAAACCGTGTATATGAAATCGTAATATATATATATATATATATATATATATATATATATATATATATATATATATATAATAATTAGATCTATAATAATATTGCAAAATTGACACAAAATAGGCTCCAAAATACATCATAGTGTATCATGACCCAACCACTCAATATCCAATTGTGGACGCAATAACAAAATCATAACTCAAATTAGACAAAAAAAAATTTCCTTTGGAAACACGTATCGAACACTTGATAGTCAAAATTCGTAAATAACACAAATTGAGCATAGAATTTATCATTCATCATGGTAAAAACCTAGATCTACCAAATTAAAGGTTTCTAATACCTAGATCTAGCATTAGAGTGTCAATTCTCCTTATGGAAGGGTTCCTATGGGTTCAATTCGGGTCATGAGGGTTCAATTCGGGTTCCTATGGGTTCAATTTGAGTCAATTCCACCTATGGAAGGGTTCCTATGAGTTTAAGAATCAGTATCGGTATCAGTATCAGACTATTTCTATGAGTATCGATATTGATCGCTTAGGCGTCTAGGCCGTGTCTATGCGGTAGGTAAGTGTTAAAAATTAAATTTAAGTAGTAGCTAGATAAGTGTTGAAAATTAAATTTACTTAGTAGTAGAGTGAGTATCCTAGAAGGATATAGAGTGAGTATCCTAGAAGGATATATATAAGAATCGGTATCGGTATCGGTATCGGTATCGTTATCGGTATCGGTATCGGTATTGGACTATTTATATTTATATTTCTATTTCTATCTCTATTTCTATTTCTAGAGTGACTATTTCTATTTCTATTTCTATTTCTATGAGTTTAAGAATCGGTATCGGACTATTCCTATAACACCTTGGTATAGAGTGAGTATCCTAAAAGAATATATATAAGATATCTAAGTAGCAGCTAGGTAAGTGTTAAAATTAAATTTACTTATGTCAAGTCTTTTGGGCTATCAGAGTTATAGATTTTTCGAAAATCTAGTATAATGTTGATTACCTCAAAAGGCTTGCATAAGTAAGAGTGTATAGAGTGTATATCGTAGGCGGATGAGTATATAGAGTGAGCATCCCTACTCCCCTTCTTCTCATTCGGGTCATGAGGCATCCTATTCCGTATCATATAATATCCATCTCAACCAAAGCATATAGAAGTGTAAAAATATTAATATTAACCAAGGATCGGTATCGGAATCAGTATCACCATGAATCTCATGGCTTGTTCTACCAGAACATAATATAAAACCAAACGTGAAGACATTCACAATATTAGAAGAAATTTTTTTCGATTGGTGGTAGGACGAGCTAGAATACTTTCAAAGGATTCTGGCTCGCCCTACCGCCAATCTCAAATTTTTTCTTTCTAATATTTTGAATGTGAAGCTCTGCTTCACACGTTTGGTTTTATATTATGTTCTGGTAGAACAAGCCCTGAGATTCATGGTGATACCGATTCCGATACCGATCCTTGGTTAATATTAATATTTTTACACTTCTCTACTCTTTGGTTGAGATGGATATCATATGATGCGGAATAGGAGGCTGAGAGTCGAATAAGAAGCAAGGAAGTAGAGGGGGCTCAGAGAGGGAGCCTTCTTGAGAAGCAGGGGAAGTAGAGCGACGAAGTAGAGGGGTTCGGTATCGGACTATATATTTTTAATTGCAATTCTGTTTACTTTGTCTTACGATGCAGATTTTCACATCCAATCTGTGATGGATTGTTACTTCGTTGATCGTGTCATGTGGTAATTGTCGTAATAGATGTTACGAAGAAGTGGTGACTGTGAGAGATCATTTGACACGTAAAGGTTTCATACGTGATTACGGTCTGCAGTCATTGCAAGGTGAACTATATGCAGAAAGACAGGATATAGTGTACGATACGGCAGGGCCTAATTTTGATCCGGAGGATCCTAATCCCGAGGCGAAAGAGTTTTATGATATGTTTCAAGATGCAGATAATTCTCTATATCCTGGTTGTAAGACTCATTTCGTAATGTCAGGCTCTGTCGTTAATGGTTTCAAGTTTAAGACAAGACTGTTGAGGGTCATTCACCGTTGAAAGGTCATTCACCATTAGAGGGTCATTCACCGTTGAAGGGTCATTCACCGTTGGAGGGTCATTTACCGTTGGAGGTGGTTACAAGTTCCTTATTACACATCTAATCATGTAGAAGAGGTTGAAGTATCCGAAGTGAAAAACGAAATAGATGAAAGCGAAGATGAGGAGGAAGAGGAACATGAGGACGCGGAGGACGACGAAGATGAATTTTTAGAAGATGATTGAAAATTAAATAAAATATAAAATATGTTTAACCACTAATTAATTTTCATACAACAATGAATCTTCCACATTACACGTCTAATACTGTTATTTTATTTAATCCCTAATTAATCTCCATGTTTCCATCAATCTTACCAGATGGCACCTATGACCCGAGCACGTCGCTTGAGAGAGGCACAGATGGCTGCTGAGGAGGTAGTGGTACCACCTGCTGCTGAGGAGGTAGTGCTTCCTCCTGCTGTTGGGGAGGTAGTGGTACCTACTGTAGAGATGAAGGTCAAGGAAGAACTTCCTCCTACTATTAAGGAGGAAGTGATTCCTAAAGCCGAGATAGCTGTGAAGGAGAAGGTGGCACCAGAGGGCAGTTGTACCGGGAGTTTCAGTCATCTATCTCCTCTGGATATTGATCTTGCTGGCGTGGATCCTACTTATGCACAGTGGCTGAGGAGGAAGATCTTTTTGTGCCTACGTAGAGAACAAGAGAACAATAGAAATATATATATGATATGATTTTTGACTAGATTTGTTTCCGGTAGACTTATTTCTGGGTTTGACTTGGATGGTTTTACAACTCTTGATATTTTTTATTTTTTAGACATGGTTATTTTCTAGACTTGGATGTTTTTGGATGCTATTATCTAGACTTGTTATTATCTAGAAATTCAACGGAGGGTTGCTCCGGATCTCATTGATGTATGTTGGTTTGTATGATGTATTTGTGATAGATATTTGTATATTGGTGTGTGATGTATATTGGTTTGTTGGTTTGTGTGAGGTGTGATGCATATTGTGATGTTTCGATGTTTCAGATGTTGTACGAACAGGGAATGCTCTGTTTAATGTAAAAAAAATTCAAAACTTTCCTAGTTAGCGACGGACTTGCGACTACCTAGCAACGGAAGGCGACGGAATATTCCATCGCTAATTGGTGAATTTCCAGTTAGCGACGGATGTCGACGGATTAGCGACAGATTATCTGTCGACAAGGTTCTGGAAATATAAAGATTTCTAGAACCTAAGCGACGGATATTCCGTCGCTAAACTGTCGTTCCTCCGTCGAGTATTAGCGACGGCTAGCGACGAATTGGCGACGAATTTTGCGCATCAGAACCTCTCTGATACACAGTTACTGACATATTACCGACGGACTTGTCCGTCGCTAAAAAGTAGTATCAGAAACTTTTTAATACTTGATTTAACAGAAATCCGTCGGCTAGCCTTCGCTAAATGTACGATTCTTGATGATGGAAATTCGTCGCTAAGCCATCGAATGGCGACAGTTTAGCGTCGACGGACTTTTATTAGCGACGGGCTATTTCCCGACGGATTTTTCCAGTCAAATTCTGTCGGTAATCCGTCGCTAAGTCGATTTGCCCACGGAGTAGCGATATATATGGCCGTCGCTAATTCGCTGTATTTTAGTAGTGGGAAGTCTGCTCTGCAACACAGGCTTGAGGATAGACATTAATGCTGGTCAAGTAATTATGTCTTATAAAGGAACATACTTCGATACTTCGAAAAGTCTTTTTGCGCCAAAAGGATGTTCAAACTTCAACTTGTAACTCTAGTTGAGAAAATAAATATAGTCTTTATTTCTGATTATTCTCTTGAGTTGTGGCATAATAGACTAGGACATGTTCATTGTAAAAAAAATAAACAAGATGTCTAGTCTAGGGCTTATCTCCAAATGTGGGGATAAGGAGTTGGAGAAGTGTGAGGTCTGTGCGCAGACGAATATCACCAGAAAATCGTTCAGACGGGTAAACCGAAGTACGGATCTTCTGGAGTTAGTACACTCAGATATCTGTGACTTCAAGCAGTTCTCCATGAAGGCCGGGATGAAGTATTTCATTACTTACATCGCTGATTTCTCAAAGTATGCGTCCGTTTATCTCCTCAAGTCTAAAGATGAAGCATTTGAGAAAGTAACGGACTTCAAGACTGAAGCCGAATGTCAAACCAAACAATAACTCAAGAGACTCATAAGTGATCGAGGTGGAGAGTATAGGTCGAATGAATTCACATCGTTCTGTAGAGAACATGAAATTGCCAACGAAAAGACTACTCCGTACTCCCCTCAATCAAATGGTATTGCAAAAAGGAAGAACATAACATTAGCAGAGATGATGAATTCAATATTGTTGACTGCGGGTCTTCCAAATTGCTTTTGGGGTAAAGCAGTGCTGACGACAACTTTTATTCTGAATAGAGTACTGCGTATGCTACTTCCGATGTCACTCCTAAACAATGGTTCAAAGTCAGACCCAACTTGAATGTTATTCGAGTGTGGGGGTGTCTAGCATATGTGAAGCTTCTAGATTTGAAGATTTAAAAGCTGGGTACAAGGACTACGAAGACAATCTTCTAGGATTATGCCGATAAGAGTGATGCTCGGAGGTTCCTTGATATTGAATTAAATCATATCATTGAATCCCCTGATGCAAAATTTTTTGAAGATAAATTTGTATGGTACATTATTCTTGCGGACATTCTTGAGAATAGTGTGGGTGCACAGGAGGCTGAAGCTCCTTACAAAGATGTAGTCCGAAGAAAAAATTATTGTTGCAAGAACAACCGTTGAACCAGAACTCACAGAACCTGTGTCTAAGCGAATGAGGAGACAGAAGGACTTCGGAGAGGATTTTGTCACCTATCATATGAAAGCAGATCCGCTTACCTATGATGAGGCGAAGGAGACCAGAGATGTTATCCTCTGGAAGGAGACTATTAATGATGAGTATGACTCAATAACCTCCAACAACACGTGGGTGTTGGTCGATCTGCTTGAAGAAGCAAAACCAATCGGATGTAAATGGATCTTCAAGAAGAATATAAAGGTAGATGGAACTGTTGACAAGTTCAAGGCTAGGTTGGTTGCCAAAGGATTTTCTCAGAAGCAGAGGATCGATTAATTTAACACATATGCTCCAGTAGCATGGGTGACGACCATCAGGATGTTGATTGCTCTAAGTGCAATTCACAAACTAGTTATTCATCAGATGGATGTTAAAACTGTTTTCCAAAATAGTGAATTGACCGAAGAAATTTACATGCAACAGCCAGAAAAATTTATTGTCAAGGGCCTCGAAGACAAAGTCACAAGTTGGTGAAATCTCTATATGGTTTGAAGCAAGCTCCAAGATGTGGCATGAGAAGTTTGATAAAGTCATAAGATCAAATGGCTGCAGGATCATCGAAACGGACAAGTGTATGTCTACAAAGTTCATCGATGGAAGAGGAGTTATCATTTGTCTATACGTGAAAAATATGCTAATCTTGGGTACATATCACGTGTCACTGAGATAAAAGTGTTCCTCTCGTCTAAGTTCAGCATGAATAGGGGAAGCTGATGTTATCCTAGGGATAAAATTCATCCGGACAGAAACTGGAGTAGCATTGTCATATTCTCATTATATTGAGTAGATGCTCACAGGCTATGGGTATCAGAATCTTCGAGGGGTCGATACGCCGTATAGGTGTGACAAGAAGCTAAAGCCAAATCTAAGGGAAAATATAGTGTTATCGAAAGTTTGATGCATGCGACTACTACCATAAGGCCTGATGTAGCTTTTACCGTGAGGATGTTGAGTCTGTTCACGGGCAATCCAGGGGTGGACCACTGGAAATTTATGAAGAGGATTATGAGATACCTCAAAAAATTCAGAAGTATGCACTACACTACTATAGAGATCCAACAGTAGTAGAAGGCTTCAGTGATGCAATCTGGTGCTTAGAAGTAGAAAGTGAAAGGTCCATTGGAGGATACATATTCTCAATGACTGGAACTGCTATATCATGGAAGTTGAAGAAGCAGCCTATGCTCTTACACTCGTCTATGGAATCTGAGTTTTATGCACTAGCAGCTGCAGCAAATGAAGTAGAATAGTTTTGGGAGCTCATGTATGATCTTCCTTTGATAGGTGTGCAGATTTCGTCAGTGCCAATTTATTGCGACAACCAGGCGACTACAGCGGTGGCATCAAAGGACCTCTTTAATGACAAAAAAAGGACTGTGTGATTAAGGTACAGGTCGGTGAATGATCTTATTAAAGATGAGTCATTGCTATGGTAGATGTTCGGAGCCAGGAGAATCTGGCGAATTCGTTCACCAAAGATCTCAAGTGCCAGCTGGTTGAAGATACAGCATGTAAAATAGGCTTGAAGACACTCTGATATTGTGTTTTTGTAATTCTACCATAAAGTTTTATGCTATTAGTTTAAAAAGAAATCTACTAGGCATCTAGCTTTTAGTTCAAAGAATGATCATTGACTGAAAAAATATCAGAAAAAGTGGATAAACCAATAGAATTATGGGGTCATGGACCCAGAGCCACAGTTAACAGTGGGTAATCCTTTAGGACATATGGGGATACGGACCCAAAACGACTGTTGTCTATTGTTTGTTCTTTGTATAGAACAAAGTCCTGAGAGGGGATGGCCTAGAAGTCTTAATGAGTTCTCGGGCATTTAGGATGTCCGACGTACTTTACAAGAAGCATGGGCAGCATAGCACTACAAAGGAGCGTAGTACTCCATGTTATAGTGGGGTGACACCACATGAGGTACCTAGTGAGGGTAAAGCCTCGACTTCGGGCCAAGTCATAACGGTGTAGTACCGTACATAGGCAAGTGGGCCTAATGCTTAAAATGAAGAGTGGTAGGCAGCACAACAAAGAGGCTGGGCCTTTTGTTACAGTGGTGTGACACCACATGGCAGTGGCTCGGTTTTGCAAGACATGTCACGGCGACGTAACACCGCAAGGAAACGAAAGGCTCCATGCTGGGTAGTTTGGTACTACAAAAAGGCTGGGCCTCATGCTACAGTGGTATGACAACACATGAGATATTGCCTTGGTTTCGGGCCATGTCATAGCGGCATAGCACCGCAAGAAAGTGAAAGACTTCATGCCAAGACTCTTTAAAAGAACTTACCTAGTGTATGGATAGAGATATAAGCCGTCTCTTGAGAAAAATCTTGTAGACACCCAATATATATTCACCGAAAGCAGGCTAGCACATGGCCTTTAATGTGCAGCTAGAAACACAGTTGATATCATTATGTGAGTGAAAATAATTGCAGTTATGGTACAGAATTCAAGGCTTAGTCCATTCTTGTATCATGATGTTTTTTAACCAATGCGAGAAGATTTAAGTCGTAGTGCCATCTCTCCTAATACATGATGGGCTGTCACTGTGGGGAACGCTCAACCCATATATTGAGATATGTGGAAGATTATTGGTATTTTTGCCTTTAAACTACGAAAGATAGTCCTACATCGGCAACACCAAATGGTGAGTATCTCAATATATTGTATTGCTTGTGTTGAGGTGTGCACATGAGGTATAGTGGGGCACAAGTGTATGCTATGTGGGAGTATTTTCCTAGATGGAAAAAGGATTAATTCCAACAAGGAGGCAAGTTAATTTTTGTCGTTCGGACTCGGACTCCAGGATGCCTCGTGCATGCACAACGTGTATTCGGGGATATATAGGCGTGGACTGGCACTCGACTATGCTGATTGTGGGGTGAATTAAAATATCAAACTCTATTTTTGAGTATTGGTATTTTAGTCCCACATCGTATAGAAGAAAAGGTAAAGTCTCACTCCACTCTATAAATAGAGCCCCCCGGCCTTCTTTCTAAGAAGAACCTAAGAAGAGAGTAATGGGAGTCCGTGGAGTCCAGGGAGCCCATTCAAGTCACAAAAGGTTGACTAACGAGCATTCCAGAAGTTCTTTGAGAACTTGATGGTTTCTGGATGTGGGTCGTATAAAGGCGAATCTTATTTTGAGCAACGGCGATCTTCATTACCCCAGCAAAGCTGTCTTTCTCTCCTCCTTTCTTCTTTCTTCTTCCTCTTCTCCAAGTGGGCTAAGAAAATTAGTAGAGCAAATTAATTTGCATGTATTCTCCGAAATCCTGAAAGAAAAATTAGGAGAGCAAATTTATTTTGCATGTATTCTCCGAAATGCTAAAGAGACAGAACAAAGAACAAATTTATTTACATGTGGATCTCTACATCTGAAGCTGCTATATCAGAATAGAGGACAAATTTATTTGCAAGTAGATTTGTAAATTCGGTTCATTCTTCTATCTATATCTGTTTTGGGAATAACAGTATTTTCCCATGGATCTCCTCTCTCCTATGTAGGAATTAGTGGCTCTAGTAGTAATATTTTTTTTTAATCATCAATCTTATAACAATAATACATTTTTAGAGTGTTGGTGAGGTTTATATTTTTCAACATGTTCTTCATATTTTATGGACGGTGACTAGATTAATTACAAAGTGGTATAGTTTTTTAAAACAGTATAAAATATTCGTTAGAAAATATTTTAATTTGAGTTGCTTTAATACCATGTTAAATCCACTTATATCAAAATTCTGAAGTGTTGATGAGAGTTGAGGGTTATACCATTTACCACGTTGCTGGATCAAAGATTTATTTTAATATGCGCCTAGAGGTTAATTAACATATCGGTATAATTTTTAAAATCTGTTTAAAATGTCCATGAGAAAAGTTTCTAACCTGGAGCCAGTTGTACCAAAATTTTAGAGTATATTGTTGATGGTTAAAATTTATATTGTTCAACACTACTTAAATAATTTTTTTGAAGTGATTGAATGATGAGCTACTGTAATATACGATAACAATTGAAGGACGTTCTAGTGTCACAAGGCTTCCATGTATAGAAGATCTGAGAATAATTAAAATGTATGATCGTGACAAACGTGCATTCTAGAAAATTCAAGCATTATTATTTAGGATTATTTGCAATTTGATACTCTCAATTATTTTATTTTTCAACTTAATATCCTGAACTCTCTTTTGTACAAATTGATATTCTGAAGAAAAAAAAAGTTGGACAAAAATACTCATATTCAAAACTTAAAATTACTTTCTCCTCCACCACAGCCCACTCTCTCCACTATTTCTGTTTTTCAACTTAATACCTTGAACTTTCTTTTCGTACAAATTGATACTCTGAAAAAAAAAAAAAGTTGGACAAAAATACTCATATTCAAAACTTCAAATTACTCCCTCCTCCACCACAGCCACTCCCTCCCCCTATCTCCGATCTCGACCGTTCCTCGCCCCTGGCCGAGTGTCGCGGGAGCAGCCACTGGCACGACCGCCGCACTTCCTCGTGGCAACAGCATCCGACATGAGCTGGCCCATGCTCACCCTGCGTCACCCCATCCCAGCCAACTACTCCTTCGAGAAGCGCTGCTCTGTGGGTGTCACGCCCCAGAACCAGAATACTGGAGAGCGGGGGCAGACATAGCCAGCTACGTATATGAAATAGAATCCATCTCGCTATACTGTCACGGCTGTCTAGATACATGAGGGTTTATCTACAAGCCAGCAGTCTCTTAAGGTCATGAACAAGCCTATTGTCTCAATCACAAGCAAGAAAGTAAAAGTTACAAGATGTATGATCATTAAATATACTATAGTAAGGCGTCCCAAACATTACATATTCAGCTGATCATGAAGCTAGTCATTACAAAATGTCAGGACTAGCAAGAATTTAGTCATATATGATCAACCCTAGGATCTGTCAATCATGTTACAGCCCGTAGGCAGACAGTAAGTAAGTGCAATCGAGCTAAACAGGTGCTCGTCGGCTAAACGCCTCAAAAGAATATTTTTACAATAAAGTGGGAGATCAAAAATAAATCCACTCGTTGCCAGGGTTCCGTCTAGTGGCCACCATCTGGCTGGAAGGTCGGTAGATCCTCTGGAGCTGCTCCGAAATCTGGCCACACAAAACCAGCTGGGTCAGACCCCAGAAAGAGCAAGTGCCACAAAGGAAGCTTCACTTAGGAACTAAAACCAGCAATCAGCACAAGAGTATAAATAAAAGTAAGAACTGGAATAAAATACGAACTGGAAATAAGAAAATGCATCAGGATGATATACGACGAGATAACCATGGAACTATTCAGATAACTAGGTTACAACCCATAAACCAAACAAGGACCGGGGTTGTAACCCTTCGTCTGAATAGAACTTGGAATTCTCACCATTTATCGGTAAAATAACTACAAGCATTCTGGTCATTCAATAATCTGGAACAGGATCAGGACAAGACTAAACTGGTTAGACTCCATCCAATCATTTCACGGCCAAGCAAGGATTACGGCTTGATACTTTAACTAACTAGGGTTGTCACAAGCCTAATTACTAGTAAGATGCAGTGAGATTATTCCACAGCCACAAGCCCTGCAGACCATCCAGGTTATCCAGGTCGAAAATTAGGGTTGAATTCAGGTGGGTACATCGTCCAGGAAACGCATGTACCCTTAAGTAGCTTGAAGGGTGCAACACATGACAGTGTGCTGGAAATGTGCCCTACTCGACGGCAGGCTACAGATCCCAGGCACGCCCAGGTAACGGGATTGCCTGTAGCTGGGAAATCTCTTCATGACTAATGTATTAATCTAGTTATTAGCCTTAGTCCATTTCAATAGGTACTCCTGACCGTGGTACTCAGGAGTCCCCTCCTAGACATGATGCAAGACAGGACTGGATTATTCGTACAAGCACAATCGTCCACGGTGTCCAGGTAATTTATACAGGTCATGTCATGTCAGGTAGCCATCGCAACAGCTTATCAGATATATCATGTCAGGTTATCATGTCAAGTGTACTTTGTCAGGAGTGCGCCACGGCGGGCCACTATCAGGTCATATTAGTCATGTCAGGAGTGCACCACTACGGGTCACTGTCAGGTCGTGCTCAGTTATCAATTCCAAACATATCAAATGAATTTATGATTTTCAAGTTCAGGACAAAAGGCGTAAGGATATAAAATGGACGTAGAATATCTAATAAAGGAGTTACAAAACATGGGCAAATAATGATAAATAATAGTACACAGGACCATGAGAAGGTCATGCGGCTCAGTCATATACGGCCAGGAAAGGAGGGGGCGCATGCGGCTAGAAGTGCACGGGCGCATGCGGCTGGAATTAATCGGGTTCATGCGGTCCGGACTCAAAAGTCCATGCGGCCAGGGTCTGGGGGGGTTCTCATGCGGCTCGGGAACCAGGGCCTATGCGGCTGGCAAGTGCTTGAGTTCATGCGGCTCAAGGAGGAGGGCACATATGCGGCTAAGGATGTACATGGCCCCATGCGGCTGAGATCAATCGAATCCGTACAGCGCAGGGTTCAAATCCATGCGGCTGGAATCAATTGGATCCATGCGGCTCGATTAATTGAGTCCATGCGGCTCAGGTCAATCGAGTCCATGCGGCTCAATCAATCGAGTCCATGCGGCGCAGGTAGGAGCGGAGCTTATGCGGAAGCGGGGTCACGCGCCTATGCGGCTGCGACTCAAGTGGGGGGGGCTCATGTGGCTAAGATAATTATGCGGCTCAGAAGAGTTCAAGGACGCATATGCGGCCAAGGGAAAAAGTCCATGCGGCTCAGGGAACACTTGCCGCATGAAATGTTCATGCGGTCAAGTCAAGTACTGTTCTTCTCCTCCAATTTCTGAAAAGAAGAACACCATGAGAGCCAAGTCCTCAAGCTCCATAACTCCATCATCCGGAACCCAAATCCGAACTTCCATGGGTCAAAATGGGGTAGAACGAGATTCTCTACAACAGGGAACCATCAAAACACAGAAATAACAAGATTAAGTAGATCAAAACCCAAGAAATCCAAAAATAAAGTAAATATAGATCTACAAGAATCTAGTCATGAAAAGTGAAAATGCCAAGTTCTAAAGTTAATCATAATGCTGTAAGGAAGAGAATGAAGCAATAAAATTAGAGTTTCTCCATGAAGCGAGTTGCACTTGCCTAGACCTCTCTCTTCTCTCTCTGGTAGGTAAGAAGTAATGAGGATGAAGAAGATGAGATTAATGAAGAGAGAGAAAGAATGGGCTAATAAATACAAATGGGGGTGATAGGTAGGAGGTTCATCCAAGGGTTCATCAGGAACCCAAGCAAAACCAAGCCAGGCCGAACCAACCCAAGGAAATAACCAAGCCAAGCCAAGAAGGAATTAAGCAAGAAAATCATGCAATACAAGAATAATTACGTACACGTATTCCAAAAATACGTAATACGAACCACAGGCATTACAGTGGGTCCCCAACAATTGTGCGCCCTCCTCCATGTCGTCACGCTCCTGCGCGGGCTACACCGTGTCGCATCCCTGCGCGTGTGACCTCGGCCGGCCGGCCGACGCCTGTAGTAGACGTTGACGGGGGTTAGAGGAGTGGGGGCAGGGCATCGCGGGGGGGGGGGGGGGGGGGGGGGGGGGAGGGGCGGGGAGGGTCGGGTGGGCGCAGCTGGAGGTAGGGGTGGGGTATAGCGAGGACAGGGATAGTTTGGAAATTTTTGTTAGGGTATGAAGTTAAAAATATTTAATAGTTGATGGTATTCAGGATTGAGCAACGGTTCGGTTAGTTTCAAACCGAACCGAATATATAAAAACCGAAATAACCATAAACAATATTTCTTAACGAAAATCGAACGTTTTTGAAATCGGTCGGTTCGATTTTATGAGCCAATGGATAGTGGTTTCAAATTTTTAGCAAATGGACATATTTAAATAACAACTTTTTTAAAAATATGACATTATTGTATTTATGAATTGTTACAATACAGAGAGTAAAAAATAATATTAGTATATATATATATAGATTGAGGGTAGAGAGGGAGAGAGAGAGCGCTCAAAAAAGCACCGATAGAGAATATGAGAAGAGAGTGCTTTCAGTTATGAGTTAGAAAAAATATTAGTATATATAGATTTATGGTAATTTGATTACTACTAAATCTAAATCGATTTTCGGTTCGGTTGGATTCAAGAACCGAAAACCTAACCGTTATTTCAAAATTTCAAACCAAAAACCGAACCTATAACCGTAAAACCGAACCGTTTGTCATATTTTCGGTTTTCAACCGTTATATGCTCACCCCTAATGGTATTAAATTGTTGAGTAAAAAGAAAATCAGAATATTAAGTTAAAAAACTGAAATAGTTAAAATTATCAAGCTGCAAATAAACCTATTATTTAAAACATGAAGTCAAAAACTGTACCCAGTGAAAACCTATGGTGCTAGGAGGTCAGATCCATATAACCCAGGGATTATACATGCATGCTAATGAGACGAAGAAGCCTGACAGTGAATAGTGAAACCAGCCAACCTCTAGCTCCGCTCATGGACCCAATAGTGTCTTTACTTACATTACATGCTGCAACATTCAGTATGTTCACAAAGGAGCAGTCCATTTGAGATTTGGCATTCACAAGCCGGCCAAGTTTGCCATCACACTTCCACTCCTCTAAACAATATAATTAATATATAACAGCTACAAGAATTGGCAGAGCTGGCCAAGGTTTCCGTCGGCCAGTCACCAAGCGAGCCAAAACCACCGGGGGATCGACGTCAAACCGGCCAAGAGTGCCGGCAATCCTCTCGGTGAGGCGATCTCGATCTACATATTTGACTACTGGTTTGTTCTATCCGGCCGGCTCTGTCTTGTAAAGAAAGTTCTATCTGTTGTCTTCTTCATACATAGTTCTCAAATCGCACATAATTGGTCCTCCGTAACAAGTAGTATATCTATTAAGTAAAACAAAAATAAAAGTTCATGGGTTGTGGTCTAGTGGTAACAAGAATTCCCGTGTAGAAGGCGCAGGTTCGAATCCTCCTTGATATTCGTCCAGCTGAAGAAAAGAACACCTCAAAAAAGAAAAAATAAAATAAATAAAATAATATTTTGTCCGCATGACAGCCCACCATTGTCTCCCCCTTCTACCACCCGGCCCTGGCCCAGGGCGACCGTCCAGGGCCCAAGAAGTAGGAGGGCTTCAAAAAAATTATATATATATATATATATATATATATATATATATATATATATATATATATATAGAGGGTGGGGATCAGATGACATATACAATTTGACATCTAAAAAAATATGCGATCTCAACCGCATCAATTGAAATAAATGGTTCATATTTAAATGCATACCAAATTTACATGCATGGAAGTCAAATTTGACATCCATGCTAATTAATAGTAGGTTTTATTAATTAGTGTGATATTCAATTTGACATGCATGATAATTACTACATTTACTTTATCAAATCTGAACCATTCATTTCAATTGATGTGCGATTGAGATCGCGTGTTTTTTTAGATCTCAAATTGTATGTGTCATATATATATATATATATATATATATATATATATATATATATATATATATATATATATATATATATATATATAATTTGCAATCTGTTTAATATTATTACGAATACAAAATAACATGGTAATATACATAGTGTAGTTGTTTTTCATTTATACCTATAATGTAAAGGGTCATGGGTTCAAGACATTTTGTTTCTTTTTTTAAAATGATTTAAGTTTTTTTTTTTAAATGACATTATTTTAAATTTTGTCATGGGTCCTAAAAATCTCTGAACCGGTCCTATCTATCACCGGGCCCCACCCTCTCAAAATCCGGATCAGAGACCAATGGAAGGCTATCACATGGCCTGCGGTCACAAACCGCGGGCAAAACAAAAACCGTTTCTTCAAGAGAAAACCAAAGAATTGCACAGAAAAACTCCGTAACCCATCTCTATTTTTTTTTTCCTTTTTTTTTTTCTTTTTGTTGTTAGGAGACGACATACATTTATGAGACAGATGACGGGACAAAATAACAAAATATCAAACCATATATAGTAACTAAATATAAAAGATTAAAGTAGAAAATAAAACCAATATTTCAACGATTGACCGTTAATTGAGATAGATAATTGAGCAATTTCACAGTATAATTAGTCTCCTGTACCACCATAAAGATAACACTGGTCTAAAGTCAAAAATCATTTTGATTTGATCGACATGTGAATATAAAGTTTCATGCCACACGAGATATATATGTTCATGTACTATGTAATGTTAAAAATCCAAGTGGAGTGATCATGACATGTAGAATGTTTCTTTGTCTACTTTATTACATACTTTTAGATGTTTTTTAATTGCCCAATCTTTCTCCTTCGTACTATCTTCTTTATCCTTACTTTAAAGATGATGAGAGTTTCAAACGTAGATTTCAACTTCTATAAAATTGATCGGATTTTAACAAAAATATTAGAACAAAATTATAATTGGAAGACTTCAAATTATTATTATTATTATTATTATTATTATTATTATTATTAGAGTTATTTGTATTTACCCCCCCCCCCCCCCCCCCCCCCCCAATTGCTAATCATATTTCTATTTCTCCCCAATTTTATTTTAATTAGTGTAACCCTTCCCAATTCTATGGTAAAGTGCAAACAAACCCTCTTTAGATTTTGGTTTTTGCATTTAAAGACCTTTTGTTTAAAAAAAAATCTCACATTTTCATTTTTGTTCAATTTGCACCCCTTCCGTTAAAAGCCGTTAAAATACGTCTAAAAATAAGATTTTATCCCTCCCCCCCTCTCTCTCCGGTGGTGGGGGCTTGTCAAGCGGGGCCGACCAGAAGAGAGGGGAGGGGGGCCGGCCAGCGGAGGGAGGAGGGGGCGGATCGAGCTAGGGGTGAGCATTCGGTTAATTCGGTTCAAACCGAACCGAAAACCGAATTGAACCGAAAATCGAATAAGCAAAACTGAAACCGAACAGAATATTGGCCCATAACTGAATCAAATCGAACCGAATTAAATCGGTTCGATTTTCGGTTTATTCATTTTTTGGTTTATTTGCACATTTTTGTTAATATATATAGTACTTAAATTAATATACCTAAATTTATTTAGTATATATCTGTAGTATATACATATATATATATATTTATTTATTTAGTATATACCTCTCTCTCTCTCTCTCTATATATATATATATATATATATATATATAGAGAGAGAGAGAGAGAGAGAGAGAGAGAGAGAGAGAGAGACCAGGGATCAAAAAAAAAAAAAATATATATATATATATATATATATATATATATAGAGAGAGAGAGAGAGAGAGAGACCAGAGACCAGGGATCATCTCTACTTTCGTTGTCAATGGTCTGGGGCCATTTGGCAGAACTGTCTAGCTAGAATCGGATTGCCCAACTCTCAAGTCAACGGGTTCCAGGATGTATTACGGGAGATGGCTTCGTTGAAGAATCACAGGCTCAACACATACAATAAAGCCAGACTCAGGCTTCTCTCGGCCGTATGGCACGTCTGGAGAGAGCGTAACAGGCGAGTTTTTGATGGTGTGCCTGCTACTATGCATTCTGTACTATCTAGTATAGAATGGGACTTAAAGTGCATGTAATTAGATGCTAAGTAGAGACTGAGAACTCCATGGAGATGATGTAATATTGTTTATTTGTTCCTAAGTAAGTACCCTTTCTTCAATATATATATATATATATATATATATATATATATATATATATATATATATATATTTGATTTTCGGTTTTGGACCAAAACCGAAATCGAATAAAAAAATTTAGTATTTTCAAAACCAAAAAACCGAATCGCTTATTCGATTCGGTTCGATTTTCGGTCCAAAACAGAATAATGCTCACCCTTAGGTCGAGCATAGCCGGCCAGCGGAGAGAGGAGGGGGATTAGGGGGGCTGGCCAGCGGAGGGAGGAGGGGGCGGGTCGAGGGGGCCGGCCAGCGGAGGGAGGAGGGGTGGGGGGGGGGGGGGGGGGGGGGGGGGGTGGGTCGAGGGGGACCGAATAAGAAAAAATCGAACCGAAACGAACCGAGATTCGATTCGGTTTAAAAAAGATTCGGTTCGATTTCGGTTTTGAAAATACGAAATTTTCTTATTCGGTTTTGGTTTCGGGTTTCGGTTTCGGTCCAAAACCTAAAATCGAGTAAGAAAATATATATATATATATATATATATATATATATATATATATATATATATACTACAGATATATATTAAATAAATTTAGGTATATTTAAGTACCATATATATTAACAAAAAAGTGCAAATAAACCAAAAAATTGAATAAATCGAACCGATTTAATTCGGTTCAATTTTATTCAGTTATGGGCCAATTCTGTTCGGTTTTGCTTATTCGATTTTTGGTTCAATTCAGTTTTCGGTTCGATTTGAACCGCATTAACCGAATGCCCATCCCTAGCTCGACCTGCCCCCTCCTCCCTCCGCTGGCCGGCTACCCTCCCCTCTCCTCTGGTCGGCCCCTCTTGACAAGTCCCGCCACAGGAGAGAGAGGGGGAAGAGCGTGGGGGGAGGGTAAAATCGTATTTTTAGACGTATTTTAACGGTTGTTAACGACAGAGGTACAAACTGAACAAAAAATGAAAATGTGAATCTTTTTTTTTAAACAAGGGGTCTTCAAATGCAAAAACGCAAATCTAAGGAGGGTTTCTTTGCACTTTATCCGAAGATTGGGGGGTAATACTAATTAAAATAAATTTGGGGGGGAAGTAGATATATGATTAACAATTGGGGGGGTAAATACAAATAACTCTTATTATTATTATGGTTTCTTTCCTTTCAAAGTACTGAAAAATTGTCAAAGGTACAAGGTCTGTATTTGGAATAAAATAATTATCACTACAAAAATATATCAAAAAATATTAGTGATGAAAAATTGACCAAAAAATTTCTGCTCCTACACTATATGTCGTTATCTATTTCCGTCGCTAAGTCGTCGCGGCTTCGACGAAACAATGACCAACTTAGCGGTAAACCTCAACAATGAAATAACGAAGATAAATTCCCTCTTCCAACTAGACGGACTTGAGACGGAAATGTGATTTTACATTTTTATCCACAATTTCGTATCGAGAAAGTCGATAGTCCGTCATTAGTCAGCAACGTTTCAAATCTCGTTGCTGTAGTCAGTCACCAATTTATTATATTTTTGTAGTGTATGCAATCAGGGACGGATCTAGAAATCTATACTAGGGTGGACTAGATGGGGGTAACTCCCACAAATTTTTATAAAAAAAAAATCTTATAGAAAATAAAAGAATCCAGCCCACCCCCAAGCTCCACTTGGATCCGCCACTTAATGCAATTATTCCAATTTGCCCAATATTTATTCGAATTTGGCTAACTGACGTGCATTCTTGCAACTTGGTTGTGTTCGCATGACTAATTGTAGCACATAGACTCAGAATTCCAATAGAGACGTCAAATTATAGTTAAGGAAGTGGAGCTCCTTGTGTTATCTACTGGCAGTCGACAACTATTGGTTGTAACACTAACAATGAGACACCGCAGTTGTTGAGGTGAAAAAGACAATCGTCCAAATTCGAATACACGGTAAAAATAAAAAATAAAAAAAAGGAAGAAAAAGGAAATCTGCACTATTCTCAAAAGAAAATTTCTAAGTTGTAACTTTGATTAATGCTTAAAAAAAAAAATCTTAGTTTATTACTCTCCTAAATTTTCACTTTTGCTCCTCAAGGTTGACCTACAACCTCCAATGACACCACCGCCCTCCACCTTCCATGAAGTATAAGAAGTCCACACTTTATAGAAATATTCATACATTAGTTAGAAATCTCTGAATCACATAATCTTTGTCTATCACATGCTTAGCTAGAACATGAAGTGACACTTCAACTAACCTAGTTATGGAATTAGCTTATACTCATTGACGAGTAGATGAGTCAAAGGATAAAACTAGAATTTTATTTTATTCCGGACTGAACGTTGTAAAAAAAAATAATAAAATAAATGTTGTATCAGCATCGTCATGTCCATATCTCATCGTGTTCGACCGTACCATGTCTGGCCAATGTAGAACCCTGTCCAACATACTTAAAAAAAAAAAAAAAACTGACAAAAAATAGGTTTCCAGGTAGACTCTTTTAGACATAAATTCATGTCATCTTTTATCAACAGAGGACCAGCGATGTGGTAGAACTCGTCGACGATGCAGGATTCGGACGGTAAGGAATGTGTCGGCATGCAGTGGGACTTGATGCTATTGATGATGTACCTCCTCATTCGGCTGTCATTAATTACAGTACAACGACAATGGCATAATCTCGGTTATGATATGAGCCATTGGCTAAAGATGAAGCAAAAGAGAGGAGAGAATGTGAGTTATAGATAAAGAAGTTGAGTGACGAAAGAGTGTTAATGCGAAAAAAAATGATGAAACACTTAGCAGGATTATGGGGAAGGAACAGTGATGCGTACAATGTTTTGCACATGTGTACGCAGAATACTGAGAGATAGGAGAGAAGAATCAAAAAAAAATTCTGGACTATTGGAGAGTGGACTTGTATGGATTTGTGTGGATTGAGATTTAAGATAAAAAACTGGATGTAAACTGGCATGTATAGAGAAAAAAAAGAAGGTAAATGACGTCCACCCCAGCCCACCAGTCGCTTCGCCCTTGGATGGGATGATAATTGGTTCCTATAGTATCCTCTCTTACACCATATTTATTTCTTTGGTGACATTTTAGGGTTTGCATACTCAAACTGAAAGCTACTGCCTACAAGAGAAAATAAATCCTAGCCAAAATGATGAAATCTAGGGTGCATAGCGCAACATTTGGATTGAAATACACTATCTGATTTCCAAAGAAACAAGAATAGACACTTGATGCACTACCTGTCCCCGCACAAGCACAAAATAGAATCCCTAATTACTTTTGAATATAATATAATATAATATTGTAACAAGTCTTCTTCAGAAGCCACCCAGCAGTAGCACCCTCTCTCTCTCTCTCTCTCTCTCTCTCATATTGACATACTCTTTCCTCACAAAAGCCCATTCACAAACATTCCTTCCAAAGTTTTCTAGGGCTGGCTGCTCAATTTCAGAGCGCAGAAACCAGTATATATAGAGAGAATTCTCTGACCAGGAAAAAAATAGAAGTTAGTCACCAAGAGCTTGCTAGCTTGCATGGATACTACTCAGTGGGCACAGGTAACCAGCTAAAACTTCAAGATCTGATTGATAATTGAGTTCTTCATGGATCTATGAAGAAACTCTTAGTTACATGTTGTTGTTGGTCTTCTTTCTTTTGTTCCCTCCTCCTCCATCTTGATCCATGCACTTTCCCTTTTCCTTTTAAATCTTGTCATCAATCAAGCACACCTCTTTCTCTCACTTTAGTTTTCCTCTCCCTTTTTTGCTTTTTCTCTTTTTTCAAGGGCTTTTTTGTGATGAAAAGAAGTGACATGAAAAGAGTTTGGTCTTGTTCTAGTGATGTACAAAGCAAACCAAAAGTAAACCCTTCTCTCTCTCTCTCTAGATCACTATGATATATAGATATATATATCCTTTCTTATTTCTTTCTTTTTCTCTTCATCATACTATAGCTTGCAGCTCCCTTGATGACCACCACCACAAAGAATACCTACCTAAAGTTCTTGTTTATGCTTGTTTGCTTATGTATGTGTGTATGTTCCTTTTGAATTCTTTCTGTTAGCTATTAGCTATTAGCTGTTTGCTTCATGTCTCTGATGGAATTATTGCTTTTTGGACATCAGGGGTTAGGATTTATGAAGAAGCAGATGGGGGAGGACCAGCTACTAGTCCCCTCCTCCATCATCACGGGCACCGGCGCCGCGGGCACCGCAACGAGGACGGCGGTGCCGATACCGCAACAACAGTCGGTGGTGGCGGAGAGGAAGGCGAGACCGCAGAAGGAGCAGGCGCTGCACTGCCCCAGGTGCAACTCCACCAACACCAAGTTCTGCTACTACAACAACTACAGCCTCACCCAGCCCAGGTACATCTGCAAGGCCTGCAGGAGGTACTGGACCGAGGGGGGATCGCTCAGGAACGTCCCCGTCGGCGGCGGCTCCCGGAAGAACAAGAGGCACTCCTCCTCCAGCTCTAACCATCCGTCCGCCGCTTCGGCAGCAGTACCATCGTCGAACATGAACAAGAGCCACCTCCCTCCCCAAATTCCGTCTTCGTCGCCGCAGCCGCCGCCGCCATTTCCCACCACCACCTCCCAAGCATTTAATCATGAGGTTCATGACCTGAACCTGGCCTACCCAAACTATAACCACAACTTCCTCAGCATGGAGAGGAACAACATTAACAGTACGTCGTCCGGGATCTCTGCCATGGAGCTGCTGAGGAGCACTGGGATCACCGCGAGGGGACTGGGGCCTCTGATGCCCATGCACATGCCGATGTCGATGGCACCGCCGCAGGAGAGCGGCGGTGCTGGCGTTCTGCATGCGGCTGGCATGTTCCCGTTCGACGGGAGCGTCGGCGGCGGCAGCATGCAGGAGGAAGGGAGCAGGAGCAGGCTGCTTTTTCCCTTCGGAGACCTGAAGCAAGAGCAGCACAGGGGCCACGGCGGGGAGCAACCTATTTTCTGGAATGGCATGATGGGTGGCGGCGGCGCCGGTGCTGGATCATGGTGAATCGCAAGCGCAGAGAATGGTAGAAACCCTAAAAGAAAACTTTTCCCTTTTCTTTCTTTTCTTCATGGATCTTGATGGTGCTGGTGGTGAATTTAGTTTGGAAGTTTGTTTCAGGAGTAACAGACGAAATTAGGTGCAATATTCCAGTTACCTTCATTTTTTTTTTCTCCTTTTTTTTTTGGTTATGAACAGAACAGGTGAATTGAAGCTTCTTTTTAAGTTGGCTTCATAACACAAAGTGCATGGATCATCCTTGCAGTGCATGGCTCATGGCTGGAGAGAACCATACTATGATTTTGATTTCTCAAGTACTTCAGTAGCATACTAGTGGCCGCTAGTTAGCTGGTTTCAGAATAATACATGTTGTAGAAATTAAATTATGTTACACTTGACAATATTTCATGGAAGGGTTGCATGATCAAAGAGTGTTTAATTAGTTACTAATATTTGATTAATGGTTTGTGGACATGAGCTTCTTT
Source organism: Iris pallida (assembly GCA_029216955.1). NCBI lineage: Eukaryota > Viridiplantae > Streptophyta > Magnoliopsida > Asparagales > Iridaceae > Iris > Iris pallida. The sequence continues at coordinate 11,809,680 of JANAVB010006396.1, forward strand.
TATTAGTATGAGATTTTTATTTTATTTTATTTTATTTCTTGTTATTTAAAGTATGGCTTGATATGCAATGTCTCATCTTCCCAACAAAGATTCTTGATCCAGTCATGAAAGCACTGATTAATGGAGAGGAGCTACATAGGGAGCGGAAAGGGAATGAGTAGTAGTTGTTATGACCACCACCACGACCACCACCACCACCACTCACTCACTCATTTCTCAAGCTCTATAAAAAAAAAGTTTCTTCTTTCACATGGCATTGGCATTAGCATGTTGATGTTAGGCCACTTTAGGGAGGGGGCTACTGCAGGCACACTCGCACAATTATTGTCTTACTATAATTGGTGCAGGTACATGCATTCCTGCCTCTCCTGCCACTCTCCTTGTTCTCAGTTCATGGGTTCTGAGGAAACAAACCATAGTGGAAGAAGAAATGGTGGATTGAGACTGGGAACTTGCTCACCTGCCTTCAACTAAAGCTAGCTTTAGCTTTACCTAATAATATATGCACACACATGATCATTCCTGCTCACCTCACTTAATTTTCTTTTGGGTGTTCTATATATATAATATTCTGAAGGTTGCAACTATCACAATTCTTTGAAGATCTCTCTTAAACAAACAAACAAACAAACAGACAGACATTCTTCTAGGGATGTGTTACACTCATAGTAGGTTATTATTAATATTCTTTGTTACACTTGTCCTATATAAATATTATAAATTTGAAAATGGAAAGTAAGCAGTTGAAGCATATTTATATTTATTGTGTTTTTTCCTTTTCAGAATGTATATTAGTCAAACGTATAAATTTCTGGACACGGGAAGAAAAGTCTAAGTAAGTAAGTTGGCAAAATTATTTTTCTGTCAATTTTCATGAAATTTTAATTTGACGAAAAATACTTCTAAACCAAATAAGTTGGCTAAACCATTATGCATAAACTTTTAGCCAACTCACTTGGCAAAAAGTACTTCTAAGCTAAGTGCTTTGGCTAAAACCTCTCTCTCGCCAAGTTACTTGGCTAAAGTTTTCGGAAAAAAAAATTTCGCTGCTGTCCAGCCAATTCAATTGGCGATCAATCCCAAGAGTTGAAAATTTTACAAACTTTTTTCTTTGTGTGTAATTTCGTATAAAATTATCCTCCTACATGAAAAAAAAAAAA
>JANAVB010006396.1:11815839-11821437 GCA_029216955.1 Iris pallida
AATTATTACAACTATTTTCTGAAAAGAAAAATAAAAGAAAGTGCTAAGCCAACATTCTAGGGTTCTGGGGTTCCTGGTTCAGCCTCTGCGGGACCCAAGTCTGTCCCGTATAAAATGTAATAAGGCAGCTCCTCTTCGTCGCTGTCACCTAAAAATGTTAGGTCTCCAGTCAGGAGGGAGCAAGTATGAGTATGTACCTCACATTTCAAATAATAATAGAAAAGTGCAAGCTAAACAGTTGAAACAATATTTTCCAGCAATTTAACAATTCAATACTTGAAACAATGTGATTTGAATATGTAACGTCTATGACCGGCTTGGATTGTACAATAGCATCCTAGCGACGCGATACGACTTATCCCCGTGTGTAAGAGGGGTAAGCTCGCACAATAACAATATGCAATATGAGGAGTATTGGTCATAAACGCTACACTATTTCTCCAATATCCCCACAATCAATATCAATCAATATTTGAACCCTAGGAGAGGGTTCCGTGTAGCAATGTGGTTTAAACATGCAATTTGACAATTACTAATTAAAATATAAGATAACATAACCGTAACTTGCCTCAGATAGTTCCTTGACGTGGAAAGCGACGAGTAGCAGGTAACCGTTTGGGCTTAGGGTCCCGAACCTACAGATTCGTAACACCAGGTTCAACAGCTAGAAATAATTACACTATAATCCTTAAGGGCAATGCCAACTAGTTAATTAGTGCTAAGCCTGGTCGGGTTGAAAATAACATAATTTTGTTAATAACGTTGAAAAATATTTATATTTTAGAAAAATAATCGTTTTAGTAAAATACAAGTTTTTAACGTAATAATTAAGGGTAAAAAATTATTATTTAATCGTATTATAGAAATTAGTATTTTATGTAATTACCAAATTATGCGAAAATACGATTTACTAAAAACCTATTTTTTGACTATTATTCACAAAATAAGGAAAATAATATTTTAACTATATTTAATAAATTAATATTTTACCAAATTTATGATTTTCCTCCAAAACTAATATTCTAATATTTTAATTAGCTAGAAATTATTTTCCGATTATTGTTACTAAAAATGTTATTCAAGACCAAAATAATTCATTAATGAACATTTTTATTATTAAGAGAAATTATTTACCGAACAATATTAATAAAACGATTTCCCTTAGAAAATTTATTTTTTAACCATTTTTCGTAATAAAGGGAAAATATTTTTTTAAATATTAAAATAGCACTTTTGCATAAAATACGATTTTCTTGCCAAAATAATGATTTTTAAATAAGTATTAGTTTTTATTATATTAATCTCTTTATAAAACCTTTTTGATTAGAAATTATTTTAAAAGGAGAATATATATAATTTATAATACAATTTTTCTAACAAAACTTTTATTTAAAATAATAACTTTTAAATGAATATTATCTACCACTATTTTGTAAATAAAATAACTAAATCATTTATTTGGTTTAGAATATCTACAAATTAACATTACAAAATAAATGATAATCCTAACTTTTATTTAAACTAGTTAAATCATTTAAACCATATTTTAAGTTATTAAGGTTAATCCATAAATCAATTAATACCAAATAAGCATGTATAAAGTTTCCTAATATGTATATTATTACCACATTGCTAATTTAACACCACAGAAACCAAATAATCAAAACACAGAACTTAGTTTAATAATCTACAGAAACTAACCTAGGAGGTCTAAATGGTTCTGTGAACAACCAGAAGATGGAAAAAAAAAATGAGGAAAGGGATTACCCAAGCTTGATGAAGGAGTATCGAGGGGAGGCCTCGGACTCGGAACAACGCCGGGAATGATGAAAACGACGAGCACGGACACGTGTACGCACACGGACAGACACACGGAGACGGGACACGCGCACAGGGACACGCACGGGAGGCGTCGGGCTGTCGGGCTGGCATAGGGTTGCGCGGGGACGGACTCGAAAGGTGGGGGAGAGGGGTCTGTAATCGGAGAGGGCTGCGAAGGGAGTGCGGTGGTGGTCTCGGATCGAGAATGGTGGAACGGTTAGGGAGATAGAAGAGTTATTGTGATGGTGGAAAAATGAAGTTTCTGTGGATTGGGAGAGTTTCTGCTCCTAAGGGTTACGTAGTGGAGAGGGAGAGGAGTACGTGGGCACGGGTTGGGCGGATCCGAGAGGGAGACTCGGGTGAGTGGGAGAATGGTTAGCCTATTGTGTTTGGGCTTCGGGTTGTGGGTTCCAGGGCTTAAATCATTGGACTGGAAAATAACTAACTAGTAATTAATTAATAACACAAAAAATTATTAACAAGTTGTGGGCTAAAAACAAAAGGCTCACCAAACAATATAAAACAGGGACATTAAAAATAAAATTAAAGTCATGGGCTTCACAACCTTCCCTCCTTAGTAAATTTCATCCTCGAAATTTTAAGGTAAGGGTCGGGGTACAATCATGCCTCAAACCAGTCTGGATACTTCCTCAACAGCCTTATGCCTAGATAGGCTAACTGTCCCATAACAAAATTTATCTAGTGCAATATCTTCATTAACCTTATCTAGTATTTTCAATTAACATTCTTCCCTCCTTAGAAACAGAGTCATTATCCAAAATTATGGATTTCTGCTGTCATCCCTGAAGTATCAATCATTGTCATAATCTTGGAAATTTTGTCTTCCTAACTTTTCTCACTAAACACATATAATATTCTATAATATATTTTGTAATTCCTTCAGCTTGTCAATATATATTTAAATTTTAATTCTAAAACATACCACTACATGTGTTCCAATCATATTCTTATACATCTTATTCATTCTTGACTAAAATATCATAATTTGGTACACTCAATATTGTCGTAATACTCTAGTATCAAGTCTCAGTAGCCCAATTTTTTTTCAAAATCCAACATCATATTTCTATACTCCAATTTGTCATGTCATGATTAGTAAAATTTATCCTTCCTTACTCATATGCGATCATTCTGTAATTTATTTAGACGTTCATTTCATCAACATGTGTATATCTTGATTCTAAATCCTCATTTTCCATATTTGATTCCGAAATCTCAACAAAATTTAATTATCATGCTTAAGCTCGAATCCTTCATCTTAATTTTACTGTATCATTTGACCAAAATTTTCTCTGTCAAAATTATACCTTATTACATCTCTTAACCTTGTATTATTTACAATCCTTGTATCTCTGATTTCTGATTTAAAATCTTTTGCACTCTTCAATTCATACGATTTTCATCCTTACTTTAATTACGCATTAAGTCCAATTTTTTTTGTTTCAGTCGTTCTTTATATATTTTCTGATTCATCATACACCTTCCTAAAGTGCATCTCCATGCTTTTCATTTAATCACCTCTAATCTACAATATCAATTTGCTTGGTATTCACATATTTAATTATACCTTTCTTGATTCAAATCATAATTGTTAATTTTTATCTCATCTTTATCTCATAACTCATGTACTCAATAAATTTCTGCTATAGATCGTTCCAGATTTAAATCATCAGGCATAATCAGATTCGAGGCATGATGACTAGGTACAATGATAAAATATAGGCACGGTTAGAATTATCTAGATATGATCTGAGATAGAGTTAGAAATTTTGTTGTGATTATTTTAGGCACAAGTAAAGTCTAGGTACGATTAAAATATAATCAATGATCATAAGATGGGAGAAAAATCAAATGAGGTCTCGTGAAACAGGAAAGACAACAAAGAAACGAACGTCAACAGCTTATTGAGGAGATAAAAGTAATAGAATCTTCTGAGATGAGGGACTAAAAATTCCAAATCAAATTGGGTTGAGGTATAAGGGTTTGTGACTCAGAAAAAGCCAACAAGTTGTATGATAGTAGGATAGCGAGAGTGATTTGAATAACTATGACATGAATGTAATCAGATAAGATATTTCTGAAGGCGGAGACAACCGCTAGAAATACAAATCCTCTAATCGGATAAAAGTCAGAATAATTTGATGGTGCAAAAAGGACAACCATCGTATGGATATAGTCTTAATAATATTCGAAAACCAAATATATCCGAAGTCACTTTGCCTCTAATTCATGCCTCGCCAGAGTGCACCTGACTGCAGTAAATTTTTGGCTCCATAACTTGAATAATAGTAGGTTACCGAGTAGTCTATCAACTTTATCCATTTCATGGCTGAGCAACATAAGGAAAAATTTGTTGAATTTAGGAAATAGTCTCAATAATATCTGAAAACCTATGAACACCTAAAATCACTTCAACTTAGAGTCTATGCCTCGTCAGTGCACAACTAGCTGCAGTAAACTCGCAGTTTTCATAATTCAGACAAATGACTACAACGCAAATGTACGAAGCCATATTAGGTCCCTGAATATTTTCTCAACTTTGTCCATGAGAATTTCAAAGGAGCTTTCGAAAAATTCAAACGAGTTCTAAAGTTCTAATCATGATAGAAAAAGATGTAGATGTCCGTTCTTCTGGAATCAAGAAAATTTATCAGATAAATGTGTTCCAGTAGCTCTTGAGAATCAAGAGGTTGGTTTGAAGTCCAGAGGAGTATATGTTCTCCGATATTTTCTTTTCCAAAGATTAAGCTTACAGAATGGATCAAATCTGATTCTGACTAATTGAGTTGGACACAAGATAAGATAGAAGCATCAGAGCTTCGAGTTGAGTAGAAGAAGCCAATGAGAATATTCTCGGCAAAATCACTTAGAGAATACAGATATTTATTGAAATAATTTCTTGACCAAGAAAAGTTTGAGAATTTGCTAGGTAAGTTGGGCTAAAAGGTAAATCTTATTGATTCAAGAAAGTCAAGTTAAAATGGTTTAGCAAAGCCAACAAGGAATAGCTTTGGAACATAAGTCATGATCTGAAAGGTTTAGGTACAAACATAAGTAAGGTAACCTACGAAACTATAAGCAAGCAAAAATAAATTTTTTAAATATATAATTTCGGCCCTATGATGTAACAGGGTGAATATAACCTAAGTGTTCTAGCTGTTTCTAGAGTCTGTTTTTCTAAAGTCTCATTTAGGTGTAGTTCCCCTTCCCGAAAATTTTTGGAATATTTTTATTTTATTTATTTAATTAAAATGGTGAATTATGATTTTATAAATAATTATTTTGTTAATTATTACGGTAAATAATTTTAGCCATGGTTGAGATTTGAAGTACAAGACGATTATGAATCATGGCACGGGTAGTGCAGTGGCATGCTTTGACTAGTGTATCCCTGGTAAGGGAATGCAAAGCCATATGAGTGTTCCTAACTAGGAAAATCGCAGTTGAGGTGTTGCGACTTAATCCCCACTAATGAATATTTATTTATTAATTAAATATATTGATTTTGGATGACCCGATTGTAACAACTTAGTCCGAACTGGGCCCGAACCGAATCCAAGCCTTTATAGGGATGTAATGGGACCAAATACGCCTTGTAGACATTTGGTAAAGACCTTTATCTTCGTATATTTTTTAGGAATTTGCAGTTATTGCTAAATATTGTTACAGGTAAAATGTTATATTAAATATGGGTGTATTTGTAAGTATAATATAAAATATATATATATTAGTGTATGTGTGTGTAATATATATATA